>JAYMTP010005845.1:0-12831 GCA_036897365.1 Geranium brycei | reverse complement strand
ATTAGGGCTAAGACCCATCTATATTTAGGTTTCCTTTTCTCACATGTATTAGGGTTACCTATTCACTCTCTTACCTTTTCTTCGTATATTATATTATATATATATATATTGTATAACACAATTACACAATCAATAATATATTCTTCATTATTTCTATCAAGGAGCCTTAAACGGTGACTACACCTGTACATATATAATGGTCACACGATTAAATAATTTATCATTCAGTAATTATTATCAAAATCTTATGATACCATGCCAACTTCATTTATTTGTTTGGATACAAAAATTATGTTATAGTTTTTGGATATTCTATAACGTCACTTTGGCATTTCTCTGTAAATAAATTTTCTAGCAAGGAAAACAAAATATTTCTTAGTCATGTAACTCACAGATGGGAGGATATTTTCTCTATTGAAAAAATATATAAAATGATTATTTATTATACTTAACGTACAAGTCAAATATCACTATATGTTTGTTTAACTATTTTTTCTAATTGCATTTATATGCTTGTTTAACTACTTTTTTCTGATTGCATTTACAATTTATAGTCAAAACCCATAAAATAAAAAATATATATACCTTCAAACTTTCATTCAATTTATAAATTTACATCATTATTTTAAGAGAGTTGTCTATAGTAATGCACTCTGGCAATGATGACATTTTTACGATCCCAATCTCAAAAAGAGAAATATTTTAAGATTTAAAAGAATGTATTAGAGTTTGGGGCTCTTGAAAGATTTGAGAAACATTCCATGAAAATTGACATGAGGGAAAATCTTAATTATGAGAAAACGGGCTTTGAGAATGGACGAGAGGGTACCTCAGTCTTCATAATATCTTGTCGGAGAGAGGCAGGGTATCGCACGAGTGCATCACGAGAGACAAGTCACTTGCCCTAAAAATATAATTTGAAAGAAAGATTGAGATTTAATTCTTACTTTACATATTTTAATCTATTTAACTTAGATTTACAAAGTGAAAAATGATTATAAATTAGGTATAAATGTGCAATAAACTCTTATTTCCCTAAAAATATGCTGGATTTGTGTATGGATCGGAGTGTCTTTCAACACATCTTCTACGGTCGCCATTACGGCCCATATGAATGCTTTTTGGGGTCAGAACAAACGTAGCGGGCTTAGCTATTTAGCCCATATAAGTTTCATTTTCTATCTCTAAAGCCCACCTAAATTTGGCTTCGTTTTCTTCGGTGGAGTGGGCTTCAAATATTCATAGTTTTGGGCCAAAAACCACTACAAGTATTCTTTTATTCAGTTGAGCCACAATTCACTTTGACTACTATAAAAGTGAGAATTAACAATTAACCAGTGATATTTACTTGAGGTTTCAGACACATACTTTCACAGAGAAGGTTGTGAGATTGAATCTCTTAAGGTAAAATGGAAATGAGAATTTTCTAATAGAATAAGAAAATTGGGTTAATTTTCCGAAAGTAACCTCGAACGAGTCAGGGTTGATGTAGGACCAGAGGCCTCGAGTTGTAAAGAAAATTTCACGAATAAAATATTAAAAAGGCATAAGTTTAGCTGTAATGAATTTTTCTCTAGTCTGGTAGAGCCTCTTTGAAACACTGCGCCAAGTATGTTTTCTCATAAACTTTTCTGTTGTAGTTTAAATTGTTTTTCTTATTTTTAGAATAATTTAGTCAACATAACTTATTTCCTATTTAAACATGAATAATGAATTTAGTTAAAAATAATTTTCTTTTCTTTTTGTTAGAATTTTAAATTACAAATAGAAACTTTTATTATAGTTTGTAATCCGTTTATAACTTTCGCATTTATTTTCGCAGTGGATTTCAAGATATTTCTTGGGTTAATGACATATGAATATACATAAAGGAAAAGAGATTCCAAAAAAGGAGCAACTCACTCTTGGCCTATATAAGGCATTGCATGAATATAACTAGATGAAATTGAAATGATCACAAATTTGATGTAAGATATCGAAAATATTTCGAACACAATTTTTGTACGGATACTTACAACTTTATTTTGTTACATATAAGGTAATTACCTTTAACTATAACACAAATTTGATGCAGAATATCAAAAATACCCTCAAAATACCTATTTAATTTTCATTGACATGTTTGACAATCCATCAATTTTTTTGTTAGAATCATTAATATTGATGTTAATAAAATAGAAGCTTATATACATGTAAAATAAAATTGAGCAGAAATTTTAAAAATTCACTGAAAAGTAATGTATTTATTTGTCATCATTTCTTGTATTTTATTATAAGAACACTTTTAATTTTTGATTATTTACTCCAAAAGAGGACAGAGACCCATCTAGCTTAGGGTTTGTCTTAACTCAGAAAATGTGCATAAAACATAAACAGACAGACAGAACCAAACTGTCTCTTCTTTTATTACATTTATGCAGAAAAAGAACAAGTACATGTCTGTTTATGACATTTGAAGTTTTCATGTGACTTTTCATGGTTTTGAGATTGTACCATCATATCTTCTACATGCATATATATAGAAAATGATGAGTACATGAGCTCTTGTGCATGTGATAGGCACAAGGGTTTCACATAGCTTGGTAGTGTGTGAATTATTATAAAATTTTAGTAAATTTATTATGAAAATGGTTTTGATTATTTAACCTTTTTGGCTTTAATCTCGTTAATCCCGGCTCGATATTATATATATAATTTGGATGATAATTTTTTTGAGTTGAAAATCCAAGTTTTATACAGTAAATACTATTTAAAAGCCAATAAATTTGACACTCAATAACTCTAGGACTTTTCAAATTTCTATTTTATATATAGTATGAAACCGATTCCGAGTTTGTCAAATACTTTCAACTTTTATTCATGGCAAATTCAATTTTTGCGGCTAATATCTGACACAATGTTTTTATATTGTCATGGAAAGTACTAATATATTTTCCTCAATTTGAAAAGTGTTATTTTCGCTTTATGATTGAAAAACTTAAACAATTGAAGCCTTTATGGTTTTTAAAATGAAATAATTAGACACTAATTTTCAATTCAAGCTCTAATATGGGTTTTAACATTTTTATCTTAATTTAAATGATCTTGGTATAATTATTTAAATGAAAATGGCATGGTTTTATTCACTCGACACATACATACGAACTCGCCATGAATTTTTTTTTCCTGACATGGATCTACCTTAATAACGCGAAGATTATATGTTTCTCAAAATCCGACTTGAAATATATTTGAATATATTAGTCTAATTTATATACGAATCAATTTTAAGGTTGACGGGTTTTACCAACTCGTGAAATGGAAATTTTATACATCAACCAGTATGGCCCTGATCTTCAAAACAACTCCTGACCTACTTTGATTGAGTCTAATATATCAAATCTCGTTGAGTTTGAAACAATTCTTTCATCTTATAATAATGGTTGTATTCAATATATATTCTAAAATATGTTGGGTGTTATAATTGGGCGGTGGGGTCTTTTGGGGATCAATCAAATTCAAGTATTAGTCGAAAATTAATAGAGTATTAATCAAATACTAATTAGACATTAATTTTAAGAATCACAAGTTTGGTGTTGGCTTACTTCATCATAGCATAGTCGAACTCAAATCTTGATATAATTTACCGATCAAAAAGAAATTAGACAAGTCGAAGATTTTTAGATAACTGTAATACACGCCCAACATTTAAAATATTTTAAATAATTAACGTATATAATTGGAATAAAATAAAATTCAGAGGCTGAACCACAGTAAAATGGATGAAACAAAATGAACAGTTGGGTAGCTTCAATATATGCTCTTCAAGAACATAAAGAAAATCCTATACAAATATACATACACAAATCAAGAACACTAAATAAATCAAATCTTGAATCCCAAAAAAATCCCAACTTTTCGATTAATCAAATCTCAAGAAACTAGTAGTTATGATCAATGGAACAGGAAAATTTGGAAAATGGACTTCACATTGAAACAAGAAAAACAACCTTTGTGTCTCTTGCCATTGTTGTCACGAGCTTCCAATGCACTCTTGAGCTTAGCGACCATCTCATGGTCCGTGAAGATCCTCCCCGGAGAGTCCAAGAACACACTCCTATGAATTGGGGGAGACCAGAGGCCGCTCTGGTTATAATCGAACTCGAGTTGAAATTCGTCTGAGAACTTGTTGAGGAGTCGGTCGGAGATGGATCTCGAGACCAATTCAACCCTCCGAGCTGCCTGAGAAGATGGGATTTGAGTGATGGACATTTGAGAGAAGAATTGAGGAAGAGGACAACATTCTTGGAGAGTTTTTTTGGCGATATTAATGTAAAATATGGGAATGAAAATAAAAATAAATGTATATAAATTTGTGGGTATTGGTGATAAAGACATGTATGGTTGTATATAATCATTGAGAGGACGTGGGTGACATTATATGAACATGTCTGAATCTGAAAAATCCCATGCGCTTGAAAAGTATCAGATAATATTCATCTTACTAATTAAAATATTTCCTTAAATATTAAGTTTATGGAATTTATTATTATTGTGAATATAGATTTGTTAATGATTTTTAATTTATTGTGATAAAAATTAATAAGATTAAAATAATATTTTAAATGACTTGTCAAAATAATTTATTTACAAACAAGTCACTGATAAGTTACTTTATAAAACTTAAACAACATTTTACATATCAAATTGACAAAGAATTTGTTCTTAAAAATATGGCCAACAAGTCACTTTAGTAATGACCAACTATAAGTTAAGTCAAGTTAAATACACTTTCAAAAGCTTTAGGATTTGACTTTTCAAAAACAGCTTTTATAAGGGTATACGAATTTTTATAGCTAAAATGGACTTTTTTAGGTTTTATAAATAAGAGAGTAAAAAAGTTTATGAATATTTACCAAACTTAATTATTGGTGATTTAGCATTCAAATTGTCCATTCCCAGTTTAAAGATAGCTGTTGATATTTTGGCGGATGAAGCAAGAAATCGATTTTCCTATTTAAATTATTATTTTATGCATGCAATCATATTAATTAGTAAATATTTGTTTATCTATTTAAACACCAATGTGGTAAAAGTTGATAGGCGCTAGTTAGACGAAGAGAACATTTTGAGTATTAATTAAAAATTAGTCAGGAATTAATCAGAAAATAGGCCGGATTAAAAGATTAATCGAAAACCAGTTAAATGATTAATCGAAAATTAGTGGGACAAGTCCGAAATTTTTGTAACATTATCAACACACATGTAACACTGTATCAATATGTGTAATATTAATATTATTATGACATATTTTGGATTTCCCTTTTCTCATTTTCTTCAATAACACTTCAATATTTACCTTATAAATTCTAACATTTTCCATGGTTGTTGATCACAATCATGATCATCATAAGAAAAATATGGTTGTGCTCCTTTCTAAAAGGGTTGGTTTGGTTTTGAAAAGTATTGTAATGTTTTAAATTTAAGGGAAGTTTTGTTGGACCAACAAGCACGCAAATATTATTATTCCTTTGATTAAATGTGGACCATAATTAAAGACCACTCATGATTGGTGGCACCCAATAATGATCATCATGTCATGTGGACCTTTTGTGTTAATTGTTTTAGATGTTCTTGAGCCGCACCATCATATCATATGATGTCATTTTTAATTCCTATAGGTCCACCTAAAAACTTTAAGGGTATGAATTAGAATCTCTTTTGTTGAGATGATCAAATGATGCATAACTTTTTTTATATATATATATATAAAGTTATGTGTGGAGGTGGGGAGTCCTTATGATTGTGCACAGGGATTATAGAGAGAGTGTGTATATCAAAAGAGTGTTTGTTATTGGAAGTAGTTTCAAGTGTGTTTGAAGCGTACAAATAACAAATTACAAACTCTCTTATATAGAGAGGAGAGGAAACTACAAGACAAATAACAACTTGCAAAATAAAACAAACTACTTTTTACAATATCTAATAAATATTTATAAAGTTATGCATCATTTTCACTATTCATAATAATAATTAGGATGTGTACCTCTTACGATAAAAAAATATTAATTGTAGTCCGTTGAGAAATATATTAAATCAACTGTAATTTTGTAAAGTTATTTTTAAATTTTATAATTCTTGTTGTTTTGTGTGAAGGTCAATCATTAATTTTTTGACTAGATTCAATTTTCTATTTTTGAGAAGAAAAAAAAACAACTCCCCTTGAAAAGATAGTATGGGCTACTTAATAAGATGTTGTGGTAAAATTACAAGCCCAATAGCGAAGCCCATTTGACTTGGCCAGTTATTGCTGAAGACAGTTATGGCCTGTGTCCAAAGGTGGGTAAAGAACAATGGGCCATAAAGGCCCAAGTTAAAGCCCATTTGAGAGCAAACTCACCCTACAAGCATAATCAACATTTCAAATGAATTAGAATGGCCACTTTTAGAATAAGCTACATGATTTGTTCTTCTTGGAACATTAATAACAATAAATTATTTTTAAAAAATCTCGAATTTAAGTATTATAAAAAAATTAATTATTCAAGGAATTCTACTTTCTGATAAATTATACAAAATTTTAATTTTAAAACTCCATTTTTCACCCACTTTTAATTTAAAATTAATATTATTCAAATATTTTTACCAATCTTATATGTTTTTATATTAACTTAAATTTTATGGAAAAATGTCCCTCACCTCACCTCACTAGACTCTTCAAAATATGAGGAGAAGATACATTCATTTATAACATCTCTAAAACATGTTAAGATATAAATAATTAAATCCACATCCACAAAAACCTAATTTTATATGCTATTTATTTTTGGTACGAGAAAAGGTTGGCAAGAAGTTGAAAGACAAAAATTACAAAAAATTGTCACGAAACTTACATTTTTCCTCTGCAAAATGTATATATCTTTTAACAAATAACAAAAATACCTTTAAATTTATTCATTTTTAAAAAATGAATATAACAAAATAATATTTTTCAATTCGAGCTCTACAATTTTTTCTTTATTCTAAATTCGTTTAGATCTGAAGTTTTACGGAAGGACACCAATAGTGTGTGAAAGTATAAAAAACTGACAAATTCGAGCTCAAAAATTATATTTGTATTTGGATTTTAAAAAAATTGACGTCAAGCACATTTTCATTATTTTTGAACTGATGTATACAAATTTTTTTTCAAAAAAACAAAATTCACAATCACAATTTGAAAAAAAAAGAAAGTTTATAGCAAAATTTTTCAAAATTAAAAGAGTGCATGACAACTTTTTTTTGCAATTTACACAAAGTTAAACCAATAAAGAGGAAATCAATATATAAATTCTCTGTCACAAAACCCACATTTCTCTCAAACCTGTCTTCTTCTTCTTCTTCTTCCGAGCAAAAAAAGTGCAGGTTCCGATGGCCGGTTACAGAGCAGAGGACGACTACGACTACCTCTTCAAGCTGGTCCTGATCGGCGACTCCGGCGTCGGCAAGTCCAACCTCCTCTCCCGCTTCACCCGCAACGAGTTCAGCCTCGAGTCCAAGTCCACAATCGGGGTCGAGTTCGCCACCCGGAGCTTGACCCTCGACTCCAAGGTCGTCAAGGCCCAGATTTGGGACACCGCCGGTCAGGAAAGGTCTGTTCGGTTCGATTCCCGCTTAAACCCTTGATTTTCGTGTTCTGGGTCTCTCTCGATTTTGAGTCTTTTGCTGCCTTTTCTTGTCAATTGTGATGCTTTGTGATCTGGGTTGTTTGCTTTTTTTGTGGGTTTTGGTTGTTTGGGTTCTGAGAAGATTTGAAGCTGAATCTTGAGATTAGATTAAGTTGTTGGATGTGACTTTACTAGATCTGATGAGTTTTGGATTTAGGAATTGTGTAGGACAGACTTATATTTGCTGTGTGTACTGCTAGATCTCGATCTTGAAGTGGAATTGTGTGATTTATTTTTACTTGGTTTGAATTAACCTGACAATGCCTTCCAATTGAAATGTTCAAGGTGTGTGTAATTTTGTCTATTGTGTCTTGCTGTACATATCAGTTACCATAATGTGAGTGTAGTTGTGTGAGTAGTGACTGTTATGGATATTTAGGGCCGATTACTTATGCGAATGAGAATGCTTGCATCTCTGCTTGTTGGAGCTACTATAGATATATGATTGGAAAGCTTGACTAAAACTGGTGATTGTCCTAATCGAGGTTTTATATTTCCTCCTTTTTTGATCTGCAATGCCACTATGGTTGTTGGGTTTGGTATCTATCCACCTGAAAGCTATTTGTTAGATAGTGATATCCCAAGCCGGGCTGTGTTTGCTAGTTGTAGTTGAAGCATTAACTATTTGAAATAGTTCTACTAGAAAAGTCGTTGATGTTTGTCATTGTTTCTTTTCTGTCTTTTCCGATTGAAGTTGGTACTCAGTAGCACTAATCGTATAGCTTTACTATGCTACTTATTATTTTTTTCTTTTTTAGATTATGTGCATGTTTTGATCTTTGGATTTTAAATCCTACCATTTTTAGTATATGAATCTGTATATATAGTTTGGAAATGAGAGCGATTTAAGGGAAATTGACCATATATAGCCAGCTGGGTAAGTGTTTGGATAATTAGCCCAAGAGCCAGGTTTAAACCTAGTAGGTGGCGCTGTTGTTGGTAAAACAAGTCACTTTCATTTAGCACTGAATCTACTTGTTACTTCAGGCTGATTGAAGAACACAATATTAGAGACAAAAGTGAAAATTGTCCTAATGCAAGATTCAAATTAATCGTGTGTAGTTAAGAAGTATGGTGGTGCACAACTACTGGCCTTAGGCCAGGTGTTATGTTGTGAACCTTTAACTTATGGATTCGGTCCCATTTAGTGTGTACCTAATAAAATGGTTGTGGACCAACCAATAATTGGCTTCTTAGCATGGTAACGGAGTTATTACAGTGTGTAATGTGAGTACTAGATAGTGATAGTGTTAATATCTTCATGTTTTGTATGGATAGAAGAACACAGTTATTGCAGCCCATGAAAAATATATGCATCACTTGGGGTAGAGAATCATGTTTGTTTTGCTTGTCTTACACGGACACCAAAATACTATCTTTTCGTTTGAAAGGTTACATTTTTCATTCAAACTTGTATTATTGGTGGTTTGTAGTACTTAATAACTTATCATGTCGAAAATGGAGTTGATTGCTTCGTTATTTTCCTCTACTATAATTGTTGTTAGTTTGTAATAAATACATTTTAGATTGCAATTTGACATGTTTATCATGAAATTTAACTTCAATATAATATAAAATCACACATTCGTAATATTTATTACAAAAATATTTTATCAACCAAAGAGTTGCATGTCCTAAAGTATTGTGTCTTATGCTTTTCAAAAATTACTAATGTCAAGAATCACATACCTGTATTGTATGGTCAGAATTGGTGCTTCGTAATTCAAAACTTGTCATGATAATAGTTTTATATGTGATAGTATGAGTACATGTGGTTTTTGGCATTCAATTTTTAATGATGGCTTGTGGTGGTGATTAAATTTGTCAAATATTCTAATGCAATGCAGTTTATAAAATCAGGTTGATGATGAGGATCTGATAATGTAACACAGTTGGATGGTAAATTTTGCATGATTAGAACATGATATTGTCCTAGTTGATGGTTCTTATAGACTGATAAACCGGTGCCATTTTTCCCGCCCTTTTTCAATTTTGGTTCCCATTTCTCATCTGTTGCATTCAATCTGAGTTTTCAGGTATCGTGCCATAACCAGTGCTTACTACCGAGGCGCTGTAGGTGCTCTGCTCGTGTACGATGTCACCCGACACTCCACATTTGAAAACGTCGAGAGGTGGCTGAAGGAGCTGAGGGATCACACGGATCCCAACATCGTGGTCATGCTAGTCGGCAACAAATCAGATCTCCGCCACCTCGTGGCCGTCCCAACTGAGGATAGCAAATCATTTGCCGAGAGAGAGTCTCTATACTTCATGGAGACTTCTGCGCTGGAGTCCACCAACGTGGACAGCGCGTTTTCTGAGGTTCTCACCCAAATATACCGAATCGTGAGCAGGAAGGCGATGGAGGCTGCCAACGACGGATCAAACCCATCTGTGCCCTCCAAAGGTGAGAAAATCGACGTCACTAAAGACGTTTCTGCCGTGAAGAAAGGAGGATGCTGCTCGAGCTAGCGCTTTAATGCTTGCTCGAGGCACTCCTTAATCATGTAAAATTTTCAATGACATATATCTGTGGTAGAAAAGAAGAGGTAATGGTTTGTGCAATCTGAATATTTCATTGAAACTGAGAGTCCCATTTTGGATACTTGCAAATCAGGCATTGAATAGGGCCAAATATATGCATAGAAGATCTGTATTGTTTAGATTGTTGTTTTTGACTTCATGATGGAACTTGTCAGTGTTGATTTGTAACTGGTCTATAACATCAAAGAATAGAGTTTTGAATGGTGCTAGTTTTTTTTTTCATTATCTATCAGTGGTTTGGTTTTTACAGGTATATATGCTATTTGGTGAAAAGAAATGGTTTTTATGGGTTTTGTACTTTGTTACGTAAATGTCTTGTTTATGGTGTATTTTCATCATGGTTTTATTAGCATTCTAAAAAGACGAGAGAGATAATGTCGACTCGAACTCCGACTGTTTGATGATTAAGTAAATAAGTTTTTATCAGTATTTTCATTTACTTAATTCTTCCATTGAAGATCGTAACTTTTCGATATGGGTTTTGTTGAGATCCTTCTCATGTGTATGTTGGGTTGAAAATAATTGTACAGGACTATGAACGTGAACAGTGGGAAATGCTCTAAAAATCTCTGACTTGTTCGATTAGCCCTTGATTAATTCTTTATAAT
The DNA here is from genome assembly GCA_036897365.1 of Geranium brycei. Lineage (NCBI taxonomy): Eukaryota > Viridiplantae > Streptophyta > Magnoliopsida > Geraniales > Geraniaceae > Geranium > Geranium brycei. Next base: position 1,994 of record JAYMTP010005845.1, on the reverse strand, counting down.
TTTTAGTTAATCATTTAATCGGATTTATTATATGATAATCATTGATTAGTCCTCAAAAGTCCCTCTCCGCTCGATTAGTGCCTAGTGTGTGTCGTGTTGGGAGTCCATTGTCGGGTTGGGTGTTTGGTCATAAATGACACATTGTGAACTTGTTAGGTATAATAGACATTAATATTGACTGTTGACTTCAAGATACTTGACACTGAAAATCAAGTCTCGTCAGATAAAGATAACGTGGTATACCCGGCACACATTGTTGTGTGTCGGGTCTAGGTAGTTACAACCGACGATATGTAATTTGTGCACGTCGGGTACAATCATTTACCATATAGTGTAAAACCCGCTTTCAAATCACAAAATATTGCAATAATTTGATATGTAACTACATAATTGCAATACAAATGATCATAAACATCATTACGAGCATATAGCCACTTATTTTACAAACCTTTCCATCACATTTATAATATAGTTCTAAAACCATGTGTAATTGTTATTGCACTTATTTATCTTTATCACTATTCTTATTTTATATTTCAATCTTTAACCCTATTTCTTAGATACATTGATGTGAAGGCCTTTTGGAAACACTAAAATCGGAGTCCGAACAATATCTCCTCCCTCGATCTTCTTCCATCTATAATAAACAACAAAACCGAGAAATCAATCAAAGAAGTTATCCGTCTGTATAGAAATCGAAAAAAGATACACAAACTCGATATATAAACTTATTCGAACATATTATATACCTGTATTTGGTGACGAGAGTATGTAAGAAAATTGATGTAAACATTCTCACATAATCCGCACCCGCACATTGCTTCATGCCCCAGCCGAAAGGCATGAAGTTGTTGGATACAACACTTTTGCTAAGATCCTACGTAAACGATCATAATAAACAGAAATGATTAAATAAATGAAACCGCGTAAAAAATTATGTGATTGGTCATTTGATCATCGACATACCTTCCAACGCCATGGATTGAATATCGTAGGATTTTCGTATGTGTTAGGATTCAACTGAAGAGCGGAGGAGAGGAAAATGATTCCCCATCCTCTCGGAATATTATAGCCTGTAAATATATTGTTTGTTCGTGTTTCATGCTTAAGAAAATTCATAAAACAACATTTTTATATTATTTTTACCACAAAATTTTATCACTATTACCATTCATTTGGATATTTTGTTTAGCCCTTCGCATCACGCCAGGAGCAAAGCTTCCTATCCTCAAAGTTTCATTAATAACCTATGATCAAAATCCCAACATCAACAAGAATTAAGTTTATTTAGCAAATGTGTAACGGTTCAAAATGTTTTATATATAGTCACATTTATATATACGATTATAATGTGGTACTTACGTAAAGTGTGAACGTCATAGATTTGTATTCCTCCCACGAGAGTGGCGAATTAGGGTTTTCTCTTCTTTTTACAATGTTTTCGTGTTCGGCCTGATTCAAGAACACGATAGTTAATAAACATCAAACGTATATATTTTTATCTGCAATAACTGCATATGTACACACATCAGATAAATGAATTGCACACGTACGATTAGATCCTGTAACACTGCGGGGTTCTCCTCCAATAGCTTCAGTGCCAATGTTATTGTCATTGAAATTGAATCGAAAACATAAACGAGCGCAAAGATCAATTGGGTGACGAATTCGTTCGTTAAGAAGCTCTCGACTTGCATGCTCTCAAGAATTTTATCAAGTAGATCACCTTTGACCTCACCCGAAGCTTGTCTCTCATTCATCACTCTCTTCATCATATTCTTTCCTTTTTGATGCTCCTAGAACCACACGTAAATATGTTAGTGTCTCATATATATATATATATATATAGGGGCACACTCGACTACAAACTTATATAAAATGTCCAAACCATATAGAACCGGATCTGAGATGCGCGTTATCTCAGAGTACGACACGTGGCAGGGTCCAAAACGTTATTACCACATTACACTACATGTTCTACATGACTTCAATTT
>JAYMTP010005844.1:0-12834 GCA_036897365.1 Geranium brycei | reverse complement strand
AGGGCATTGATTTGTGTGATAATCATCTAAGACCTCGACTGTACTATTAACTAATTTATAGTGAAATCCTTTCCACTGGCAGAGTGCCCCCAGATGTAGGTGATGTTGCATTGAACTGAGTAATCATATTGTGTCTTCTACTTTCTGTTCCAGTTATTAATTATCCATAATCTTAATCAAGCAAGTTGTCAGACAGAGTTCTCCAACATTGTGTGTGACATCCTGCTCCTGTAACTAACCGGAATTTCAGACAAGAAACAGCTCAAAAACAAAAACTCATATCACAACTCCAACCAAGTTTCTTACTATTTTAACATGTAAAATTAAGTTTTGCCCAGAGCTAGTGTTGCTCGAAATCGCGAGTAAGAAAAACAAGGAATCCAGATTCTGAGCCAAATCGTAAAACAAGGAATCCATATTCTAAATCAAATCGTGAGGTAAGATAAATAATAAAGGCAGGTCCGGAATTTACACACATCACCCAGAAAAGAAAATTGGATAAATTAAGGTCAATAGTGATAGAAAAAATGTCAAAATTGCATGCTCTCGAAAGTTTGAAAAAGAATTGAAGATATATTGATCATTTTGCAAGGAAAGCTAACAATGTTAAATTAAAATTAAACATAATGCAGTAATATGAGTCTGAAATAGTTTTAACTGACATTTTACATTAAAATCATGTATAGTTATATGAAAATAATGTATACTGATCTGTATTTATATGAGATATCCCTCTAAATATCCCCTTCCCAGCTTGCTAGGACCTGTTTGCAAGCATATAGTTACTATTCCAATTTATTTGCAAAGAAATGTGATAGGAGTCCCAACTAGAAGAGGAATAGGAGATTAAAACTGCTTCCCTTTTATTTTATTTTAATTTATTATTATGCTTTTAAGTGTTTTAATTGGATCAGTTTGTTAGTTTTGGACTAGGCAATTAAGACTTCTACTTGATTTGAGTATTGTAGTTCGCAGCTCAGTTAGGCTATAAATACCTAAAAGAGCACATGAATAAAACATTAAGAATTTTGAGTATTAGTTACAGAGTATCAAGAGGTAGGAGCTCTCTTAGAACGAGCCCGTGTTATCAATAGGTAAGAGTTCTCTTTAAACGAACTTAATTGTTCGATCATTGCTCGCGGCAAGAAACCCGGGTTGTCTTTCTGCGAGCCAACCAGCAGCTACAGCGGACCCATAATGAGATTCCTAGCCAGGGACCGTAACAAAATGCTATAGTTTCATTACCCACTTTCTCTAACCACCTCCCGACGTGTGTCTGATACCTCTGAATTTGTCCGACTCCATATTCTTCAAAATGCTAACTTTGACAGAATTTTAAGTGCAGCGATCTCATGAAGACAAAAACCCGGCCAATGTTAAATTTTGCTGGAGTTTTATGCTCATGGCATAGGCATGTGCTCTTATAAAGGTTGAGAAATTCAATAAAGAAAATGACGAATTATAACCCATAAAAGCAACAGATAAGGAGCCAAAACTAGTCAGTTGAGACGCAAAGTCAAGGTTCAATAATATTTTCTTGAAATAAAACCTAGTTAGGATCACAAATTATAATTTGGCAAAACATATTTATCAACAATATTAATTGATTCTGAAATGAGGGAACCGATGATGAAATACATGGCATTTCTGATTGGTATCAATACGAGACAATGCAAGCGGAATTTAGCTATCTGAGACTGCTATACAACTACAAGGTACACTATCTAGCATTATATGATGTCAATGCAGAATAAGAATACATAATAAGGTCAGTGTTACCTTCGTCCCCGAGTTTGGTTGGAGGTTTTTCCGCCTACCCCTGATATCTGCTTCAGGTTGGTGAGAGCATCCTGGGCATGCTGTTTTGTGTTTGTATTCCCATACTTAAAGGCTTCCACCAAAGCTCTAACTAGAGACTGATTGAGAGAGTGACGCTGGGTTTGGCCTTCCACTCGCAACACCTTCTCTATAATCCAAATTGCTCTCTCTTGGAGCTCCCCTGGTCGAACCTCTGTGAACAGATTGATCACAGCATCAACCACACCCAATTCTTCGAGTTCATCCACAGCTCTTCTGAAATCACTTGAGGTGTCCACAATGAGGGTAGAGAGCGCGTCCACGGCAGCGATTTGAACATCTGTGTCCTTGACTTTGAGAAGGTCAAGAATGGGTTTGATGCAATCGCTCTTTATCAAGCAAAACTGACTACCTTCTTCACATGGGACATTGTGTATAGGACATGTCGAACGATCGTGAGATGCTCTCCAGCACATGAACACTGAGCAGAATCCATTGGGTGGTTGTGGTTCCGAGGTTCCAGAAAAATGGGCCCTTCCAGATTCTGACAAGTTTTTCAATCCAACGGCAGCTAGTTGCTTTGATCTTGGTGAAGGATAACCAAGCTGCTCACAGAAAATGGTCATTAAATGATGCTCTTTTACTGCACTTTGAGTTTCTGGATCAATTCCCCGTGTAAAATGGAGCAGGAGACCAATAAGCCCTTCCACCATGCTCAAGGAGGATAATTGAGCGGAACTACGATGCTGGTCTTTGAGGGTAGTAACTATCCACCTTACAAAACCAGTGCCTAGGAAGCTTTTAACTTCATCTTCTGAGAAGGCAAGGTTAGCAAGTACACGTGCGGAATCAGATCTCTCATCATCTGTAGATTGGTCGTCTAAAAGTTTGCTTTTGAACATGGGTAGTTTATCAGACAATTTGAGCTCACAGGCTAAATCTTGACCAAATCTTTCTGAAATCAGCCTCATAAGCCTAAACGCATAAGTTCTGTGTTGAATTTCCGGGTGATCAAGAAATGGGACAATGGCTCTGACACCATCACCAGAAACTATATGACTAGCCACTGACTCTGCAAAGGAAAAACATCAAAAAAGGGGGAAAAGGGAAATTTTCAATCAGTATAGTTTATACATCAGAAATACTCGCTACAAAAATAATCTCTTGTGAACAACCAAGCAGAAGTTCATTCAATATTTCAACAAGATCTGCATTTTATTAGACCAACAACCACACAAAAAATCAACCCTATGCAGGTCTATGTCTCTGTGTGTGTCTGGTTACGTAACTAAAAAAAGTCAACAAGCAATTACCTGTTGCCTGGGGAGAGGATGCAACTCCACATAGGATATGGAGAATACACATCTGGCATTGAGGTGATGTAAATGACAAAAGCCCCAAAAGATGGAAGACAAATGATTCTGACTGCATGGAATGCCCTTCCTTGTCCGCTGATGCTAACTCCCAATGGCCTGGATTGGATACTATATTTGCAATTGTGGATGCGGCCAACTCCTTTAATTGAGGTGAAGAGTCCTGGGTTCCGAAAAGAATCTCTGTCAGAGCAGGAAGCACAGCAGAATCAACAAGGATGGTTACATTGTCGTCCAATTCTGACAGGCTATGTAGTGCTTGCAAGCTTGCTGCCTTTCCTTTTGGCATAAATAACAAGTCAACCAGTATTCTTGCACTTTGCCTCGCAATTTGTTCTTTACTGCTATTTGTTAAGGTCATTCTTCCAACCATATAAGCCATCTCGATTTTGGCATCATCAGAACCTGCTCCAGAGCAGCCAAGAGAAACAACCAAATTTTAGTTTAAGAGGTATTTTGAAAATTCTGCACAACCCTCAAACAAGATTAACAATTTTCATGTTCAGTGTGATTTAGTTTTCTTCCATCGTTCTGCTTTATGCAAATGATTCTTAAAAAGAAAAAAAAGGAAGGTACATAAACATGCAACTAACCATTTGGTGGTAAAGTAGTATACTATTAACAACAATGAATGTCTATCTGCACTTGGGAAATCTAGGGTTCAACAATAAGGTAAAGATGTATTCAAACTGGACATCATAATCATATAACTCCACCAATCAATATTTAGATAAATGCTTCTCAATGGAAGAAACTTAAAATAAAAGTAACATAAACCTTACCATTGCATAGCCGGCTGAGTAAGGGTTTGAATCTTCCGGCAGCTGCCAAATCCTCAATGATATCATCCACCCTCTCCATTCGCTTTAAAACCTCCTCAGCAAGATTGGATAATGAAGGATGCTCCAAGTCTCCTGCTATGCTAGTGAGAAGAACTAATGCACCTTTCTCTGATGCAGTTTTTATGCAATAACCTTCATCACTACAGAACTCAAGTAACAACTTCACAGCACACTCTTTTTCTTTCTCTGAGCTCCCTATGAGACTATGTATGGCTAACCTTGTGATACCCTCTTCGAGCATTATTGTCTATAGACATCAAACATTTTATCAGTAAAAAGGAATAACTTCACAAAAGTTCTTTCATATTTCATCTACGATGAAACAATGAACAGCTATATTCTTTTATATGCGTAATAACGCTTCATTGAAGGGAATAAACAATTTGAAGGAGGTTGTGGTACCAATGGCTTTAACATAAACATCAACTCTATTTACCTGAAATGCTATCATATAACTAAAACAAATTAAGCTGATTTATCATGTATAACTCACATAGTAGCAACGGAGCAATGATGATAAGTGAAAAATAATAGTTAGTCTTGCACATAATTTACTGTGCATGGTATATAAATGTGTGTAATTCCTGAATCAGATTGTTAAGCATTTTCAAATATGCATATGTTCTAGAAACCATTATAGAAGTAACCATGTGATCCAAACCCAGCAAAGTAAATCAGACCACATCAACAGTCATAGTAAGATGGCAACAAATCAAAATTCGAGAAATGTAATTAGTTAATAACCATAAACCTACCTTACTTTCTTCATCCTTGGACATGCTAAGCAAGGCCACAAGAGCTTTGCTTCTCAAGTAGGTTCCTATGATCTTGGAACTGTTCCTCAACAACTTAACAATAAGAACAACAATATTTGCACTTCTAACTCTATATCTGTTGGAAGGGTGCTCTTCTGATATCTTGTAAATATTATCTAATACCCGTTCAATGCAATCCACGGAAGGCGGGTCTTGGCTAAGATATTGCACGGCTATTTTGACCTGAATTTCAACATTCCTATTAACCCATTCCTCAATCGCCCCGGCCAGCCCGATATTCGGTTTCTGCTCCAAAGACTTGAGCACCTGTCCGGTAACAGGACAAGTTGGGTCACGGCCGTCCTCTATACACCTTTGAAACCAGTACTCAATGGCCGTCCTCTCATAGGTCTGCGATGATTCCAAAACCACGGGCTCCTTCATGACTTCCTTGGTCAAGGGACAAAGAAAGTTCTTAAATGGAGTAATTTGAGCATCTTCTTCGAAATTAAGATCCCAACTGAGAGTGTCAATGCTTGGTTCAACAGACCAATTGTCCAAAATCCTCTCCAAGGATATCAGAATCCTCCTTTCTAAAACCGAATTGGAGGTGGTGAGATCGTTCTTCAACAGCTTGATCTGTTCCGAGATCTCGGAATGATTATCAGAATCAATGCCTAGAGCTCGGGCCAAATCCATGACTATGGCACTCTCCACAGCTTTACTAGTGTGTCTCCCTTGACCTTCCTTGTGTAGAGTGCAGTAAACCCTCTGTTCGTTCTCAGAGACCTAAAATCAAACACCATGAGTGCATCAACTACACGCACAAAATTGACAAAAGACGAATCGGAGATGTACCTCGAAGCGAGATTGCTTCATGTCTCTGGAGAGGTCGGCGATGTTCTTGTGAAGATCGGGGTGGTCGTGAAGAGCCGAGTCCATCAAGGCGAGCCATCCTCCGATGGCCACAGCGCGCTCCTGGAGAGATTCGCAGAGGTCGCGAGAGTGGATGAGCACGAAGATCTTGCTCTTGTTCCGGTAAACCGGCAACGTCTCGGACTCGGCCTTGCCGAGATCGGCGGCGATCCCTTTGAGAGCGGTCTGGACGGAGGCGGGGGAGTTCTCCGGTGACGGAGAGGCGCGGAGGAGCTGAGCGAGCACGAGCTGGAGCCGCTGGGCGTAGCCGGAGAACCGCCGCGGACACTCGAAGGAGTAGTCGGTGGAGCACAGGTCGGAGATCAGGCGGTTGATGGACTCCGATACGGTCACTGGTTCCGCCATTTTAGTCCAGAATCAGATAGTTTGTGTTGACTTGACCTCTTCAATGCAGTTGGCCATAGGCCTATGTTTTGGGGTTGGAGAGGGAGAGGAAGAAGAACAGTCAAAGGGTTGACCAAAAACGACTGACTTGTCTGTTTGACATTTGGATTCATCTTTATCATGCATTTTTCTCGGGGCAACACAAATATACAATACAATACCCAACGAACGAAACCAAGTTGGTGGGTCCGGAAATGGAAATGGGAAGGAGAGGTGAACCGGGAGCTAGTGTTATTGAAACACGGTCCGGTGACGGAGAATTGGACCAGGTTCCTGAACCATCTCATATTGTCTGAATTCACTTTGGATCATATGGTGCCAAAAACCATCCACTGGTATTACATCAAATCCAATTGTGCTCATGGTTTTGTGTTATGGACAATATAATAAGATATTTTATTTATTTATCCAGACCAGAGTATCCAAAGAACGAAACATCATTCGAGATACAGAAATAGGCACATGCCCAGTTGAATTGAGAATGTCACATGAAACAAAATGATAGCGTAATAACAATTTATTTGATGATTATAAGTGGATTGAGCTCGAGCTAGCCTCGGCGGCCACCGCCGGTCTTGGAGCTCCTGGCGGCGGGAGGATCGTGCCCTCGGTTGGCCGTAGGGTCGCCGTAGTCATTGGTGGTGACCATGAGTGACCTTCTTCCAGGTGACAGTGAAACTAGCATTACAGTCCCTTCCCCATTAACAATAACAGATAAAAGAGCTAAAGCCAATACAAAGAGGCACAACACACGAGCCATTTTAGTGATTTGTGTTACAACTGAATCTAATCAACAACACTCTACTCTCTGCGTGTATATATAGTATAGACAATGAATAAAGGAGTTGATCTTTACGACTTTTGTTTTTGCGTTGTAAGCGTGTGTGTATGAGGTGGGTGGGTGGTACGTTACACACTTGATCTGACTCCTCACAATTCCATCTCAGCCCTTCGTTTTGCTTTATTTAATTAGTCAACGGGTTTGCCATAGAGAACACACAAACCTACGTTTGATTTTTCACACATTGTCTGTACATGGAGATTGGAAGTTTCATGCCACTCCGTAGCCAACTTGCCTTCTCTTTCTGTTGCACCGCACCCACTTCTTTTGTTTCGTTTCGTCCCTTTAAAACATAAATTTTACATCACTATTCCATATATTTGAAAAATGTCACATTTCTACTTACAAATATCACTAACAATCAAATAGGTTAACTCCTCCTAATACTAAGTTGATACTTAAAATCAGAAAGCGAGTAAACCTTTGATCAGAGCTCAAACTCAATTGTTACTCACATACATATATTTGTTTTAAAAGTATACTAAATTTGTAAAATTATCAGTTACTTTACTTACTTACTTCCACTAAGTTCTATTGAATACTAAAATTTACTTTTAAGTGTTTTGAATTTCTAAACATTACCCTTTTTACGCTTTCCTTCCAACCCATTTCCCTCACAAAACCCACAAACCAGAGGAGAGATTATTTTTGTGTTTTCAACCTCTTACAGGTATGAGCAGAAAGTGACACATCCTTTTCACTTTCCAATTTCATAGTTATCATCCTATCTTGTGTTTATCACCATTGTTTACATGTTCTATGTTGCATAGGAGAGAAAGAAAGGAGACAGTGAGAGGGAGGAGGAAGAAAGAGTAATTTTAAGCACCGTAAATTATCTGAGATTGAATTAAATTTCACAAAATTAACACCACATGGCGTCAAAACAATCAAATTGATTTTAAAATCAAACAAATCGGGAATTATAAAGTATTAATCGGACAATTTATGATTTCTTAGAACACTAAATATATAAAAGAGAAGGAAAAGAGAGTTTTGAAGTTCATCTACACCCGAGAATAATTTTGAAAGAAATGTAAATATAAACATACTCTTACAATTATGAACTATTTTTCAAACTTCGTGTAAAAATCAATTTTCTCGCTCCTATTTATATCACTAAAACTAATTGATCCAATATCAATATTTGATGTTATTTGGTTTCCCATATTGCAATGTAGTTTCTTTTATATGAAGTTGTAATTCTATACAAGTATGTATCATGCAATAGAACCAAGATATTGAAACTCATTTACATGACCGACTAAAAGCACAGTTGCTGTCTTAATGGCCAGAGAAATCGATAGGGGAAAGTGGCTTATGACCAAGAAACCATAAAAGAAACTGGCTTCTACTATTCAATCTCCACATATCTTTCCAGTAAAAAGTGAAAACAAATACGAGTGAATCCTACTGTTGTCAATCCACTTATTGGATATGGAGAAGCTTTATCACACACTATATATAAAATCAGCCCACCAATGTCACAAAACATTCTAACTAAGGAATTGACACAACAGCACCTAGTAATAGTATTGTACTAACAATTACATATGGCTATTTTAATGACCACCAAATGTGGCCGCCTACAACATTATATGCGCCTATATATCCTAGTAGTAGTTAATGCTTGAGGACCTCATACCAATCAAAAGCACAGGGGGGAAATGACATTTCCATACACTGATAACTATCTTTTTAATGTAGGCACACCCAAGTTTAAATAGTCTTTCTCACTCAAGCTCTCTTTTTTTTCTTGAAGTGTCTCAAATCGTGACTAGATATGAAAAGAAAATGAGAACTTGGATGAGCGAGACAGATGAAGTTAAACTTGAGTTTACCTATATTAGAAAGACAAAATTTTAGGTATACGAAATGTCCTTCACCCATAGCACAATTACTATTCCTAATATTACAGTAACTATCATGTGAAATATATAACAAACAATATAAATGGAACAACATATGGTTGACTTCAATCAATTATCTTCTATCTTAATCAGCAAACCTGCAAGAGATACTACCGGCCAATTCCATATTTGACTTCAAAAGTCAAAACATTAATCAATACTAGATAAAAAAAATGAGGCATGATTTAATAAACCTATTAGTTGGGTATCATGGTTTCATTTTCTTAACAGAAAGTCAACTGAGGAAATTAACAAGAGACAAAAAAGATCAGTTCCACGCTATAGAAAACTAGACAGTGCTCACAGTTGACAAAGATAGAATTTTAATACGAATATCCTCGTTTCTCCACACACATGAGACTCACCTGATGTCTGGAAATGCAGTTACAGACTTGCTAAGCTCCAAAACTCCAAACACCTTTGACAAGATAACAGCCATCATCTTTTCTTGAAGCCATATTTCTTGCGCTCGTAGAACAAATCTGTTTTGGCACTTCCCAGGTTAACAATCTTGGGACATCCATCCCTATCTTTCTCCTGCTGCGTACACTCTTTGCAGTAGTATGCATCGGAGATTCCCACTCCTCCACAGATGACACACCGACCCTGGAAAGATCCGTAGTTACATTCGTCACAAACTCGCACGAGTGTGCAAGGGCGCACATAGGAGTCACATATGACACACTTCCCATCGCATTTCTCACACAGCCTTCCAATTGCGATGCCAGGCTGTTTCCGGCACATAATCAAATCAGGATGATGCTTGGCCATGCTCTCTGCAGAAAGCCTTCAGTTCAAATGTGTGTCTGACCTGCAAATGAATGAATAGCAACATTAATGATGTTAAAACTCTTGGGAAAGCAACTTTGTAATGCAATTTACAAAGCATGAGAGGAAGTGATCGTACAAATAAAATATATATGTAAAGGTCAAGGTAATAGTTGGCATCAAAATTACAGACATGATCGAGAATAAACAATATTTTAGTTGGACTAAAAATGCCTATCATCCTATGAGTTTTACCCCAAACACTTAACTAAATGTGACAACCCTGAGATGTTTGTAGTAGGTGAAGAGTTTAAGGACAACTTAATTGAGCTTAACATCTTTTAGGATGGAGGTCTTGGGTTTGAAGCCTACTGGATGGAACTGGGGAAAGGGGCTAGAATGTTGGGAAGCCCCATAAGCCTCCCTAAGGAGTAGAAAAACAGAAAAAAAAATAAACTTGTTTGATAGAGCATGTACATGGTACACTCTTCCGAGACTCAACTTACTCCTTTTATTCATGAACTTTGGCACACAGACCTCCATCCATCTCATTTACCATCATATACTCATTGCACCAATTTTAATCAAGATTATTCTGACATAAAATAAGCTCATGTGCATTGACGAATATATATTTCATACTTAAAGTTGAGGTCTTAAACTTGCATTTTGATGAATTTTCCAACTATAAGTATACTAGACGAAATATAAGGAAAGAGAACTGCAACTTTCAATGTCACTGCCCGTGCAATAGGGGGGGAGTTCAACCAGCATAAGTTGGGTCCAGTTGCAAAAAGCTTGTTTCCATAGAAGCATAGTCTTGAGTTCAAATATTAGTACATACAAATTGCTGATGACAATGAAATAAAATGTAGGGCATGTACAGATGTGGTTATTCTTTTTACAGTAAACAATGAGGGATTGGTGGGCAGTAAGTTAGATGATTTCACCATGTCAGATAAACACGTCATAGCTATCATTCAATTTTCAAAGGAGCTGGGCTTACTGGGATGTATGCCCCGAACAAGTTTGCGACTGCAACATAGGAAAAAACGACATGACTATTGATGTTCATTTTTGAAGCAGTGACATGAATAAAATAAGCTGAACAGCTAAAAGGCTAGAATCCATAGAAACAAATGATGCAGAGGTCAGTAACAATATCTTCATATTAACGTAGCAATGTGCAGTTGATAAGCTGAACAATGACCATGATTATACACAGAATTTTTCAGCAGTCTGAAAAACAAACTGCAGAGCAATCCACTTGATGCAAAACACTAATAGATGCCACTATTCCTACACAAGCCATGATCCACAATACCAATCAGATTCCCAATTGAAATCTCGAAGTATAATCTACAAGCCATGACGTGGGAATACAACTGGGTCGCATATTTTAAGACGAGGGGACTATTCACGATTAGCAATCAGTACTATTAAATTGTAAGTCATGGTTTACAAATTGTAAGTCATAGAATCTCTGGTCAAAATCTAAAACCTATTAGCATCGGTTTAACATGCCCAAGAAAACAATACAATGCAAGGACCCACAGGATCAAGAAAAGAAACAAGAGCCATAAACAATCGTCAATTGATTCAAACAAACATGCACCAAATTCAAAAAAAATTCTAGGGTTTCATCAATCTACACACTCATTCATTATACACCGTACATTTTCTGGTTCAGGTTCCAATTAAACACAAGCAGAAAAAAGAGTAAACCCTATAGCGAAGATTAAACAAAATCAAGCAGACCAAGTTAATGATGGAGAAAGAAACAATAAATGGTTCTCAAAGGCCAACCTGCTCCAGTGAGCTGCTCCGTACCAACGAGAGGGAGAGTCTGGTCTGTAAGAGGGAAAGAGATATAAACGTAGAGCGAGTAATGGGCCCGCTATGGACTGGGCTTCACAACTCACTCATTGGCCCACTATTGCTGAGAAACTAAATTTTTACCATGCTCCAAGTTTTAATTGAGATATATTTTTGGTACGAGGTGATTGATCACACAACAATTATACAGGTATTTTCTCAAAAAAAGAGAAAGATTGTAATTATATTTTGTATTTGGTAGGAATAGCTTGTTGGAGGAAAGTTTAGGAGAAAATGAGAGGTGCTCTTTTACAGTGGTGGTGGAAGGAGAAGGTTTAAGGGGTAAAACGGTCAAGACGGAAGATATTTTTCCTAATTTTCGTGTAATTTTCTGAGGCTGAGAGTGAGAGGTGGGAACGTACACCCGTCCCGATGGGGAGGTCGGAGACAGAGAGCTTCAAATGTCCAATGGTGGATCTCGGGTCGGGATGCTTCAGGTCTCCAAGAAAAAAAACTAAAAATAGTGAGAGGCATGTTTTTCAAAATTTGAATGATAATGAAGAGTATTTTTGTCATTTTACACTAAAAACTAACTATTTTGTCTAATTTACACAAAATCAATTCTAACTGACTTTAAAAAATTTTTAACTTACCTGATCCTAGAACATCAACTCCTTTGGTTCGCTTAGAGAACTCAAATGTTGATGCGGTGAGAATGCTCAATTCATCTCAGATGTTAAGTGGGTTTATTTCTTCATTTGGGAACTACAAATAGAAGAAATAGATTTACGTGGGCGGAAATGCAACATTAATTGTACTGTGTAAATCTAATTGTACTTTTGTGAGATTAACTCAAGAAAAAATTGTTAAGTAATCTAAGAATTGATATACGGATTGAACTCACGAGGTATATCATATTTTAATCCTTTAGATTAAGTATAAGCTTTAATGCTGAATATTGTTTCTTGATAAGGCCCAATTTTCCATGGCACATTTTTAAATTTGAAAGTAGCAACAAGGGCTGAGATTGGTCTTGTGGCTGACAAAGGCAATATATGGTTTACTCTCTCTCTCTCAGCAAGCATGTTAGATGTTTCATAGGTCCCCTACAGCTCACTCCCACTCATACACTCACAAATCGAAACAACAAATAGAAAAAAGAGAGTGGACCGCAACAGACGATGAAATTTTTATGGTAAACTGTAATTAACTAGCTAATTTCTATAATCTGTTATGTTTAGGATGTTACCGGTAATTACGCAACAGAAGCTCACCTATAAACAACAATTTACAAGGAAATAAACTTAGCTTTTAAACTAAAATTCGTACAATCTTATATGTAATTATAAACGTCCTTAAGACAGGATGAAAACAAAACAAAAGAAGTGTTTCAATTGCTTCTTCCTCTGACGCAGA
>JAYMTP010005843.1:0-12835 GCA_036897365.1 Geranium brycei | reverse complement strand
TGATGAACAAGTGGAAAGTGATATGCATTGTTGTTGTTCTCCATTCGACTTTCGCTTTTTCGATTTCTTACCTCAGATGTATGCGCAGGAAGCATCTGCGTCATGTTACTAAGTGAGTCTATACCGTCACCGAGTCATTGCACGACTCATTCAATCCATCGTTTGTCGACGAAGGGTTGGATTCTACTAGTGGCATAGTTGGCCATCATGTCCGGGCAAATCCGGCCTCTAATACCACTTTGGTGCAGCAGAAGGGTGCTTCGAAAGGAAGCAAGAATAAAACCCTAGCTTTAGGAAGAAAACGGAATTTAATCCAAATAACTCAAATTGATAGCAATGATAATTATGATGATAATCTCTACACAAGCTAAGACTTATATAGGACTATTTCTTCAAAACTAACCCAAATTAGTAAACCTATACTAATAGAACTAATCAATCCAAACTAATTAGAGTTAGGAAACTTAAGTTAATAGGAAAACTTAAAACTATCCAAAATCTAATATAATTAAGAATCCTAATTGTGATTGTCCTACCTTGACCAGCTCAAATAGAGTTGGTCAGATAAGACATTTTTTTTTTCCAGTAGTGAGTGTCATTGATATATCAATTGGTTGGTTAGTATGAAATGTTGGAGAGAACTAGAGAGAGGTAACATTGAGGACAAAATGATAAATGAGGAGTGAGAGATGAAAAAAATACCTAATGACATATTTTAAATTTTGAATAATAATCATAAGTTTTTGATTATTTACATTAAAAACTAACAAGTTAACTTGAAAGAAAGCAGATGTAACAAACTGAGCCTAAAATAATTTTTCTGAAGTCATCCATTTTAAGTAATTTTCCCATGTAGACACATAATTACTTGAAATGCATCGTGTTGCTGCCATCTGCAATAAAATGCAACAAAATTGTACATTTACTTTTATGATTTCATCTTTATTGATATTTAATAGAGTTACAGTAGCTGCCTGCCTCTATCAGTGACTTGAGGTTGGGCATCTTAGCATGTTTCTTTTTCTTTTTCTTTGTTTTTAATTTTGAGCAGCATAGATTCTGCCAACTCTACATAGCTAAAACCTTATGATTAAAAGAAGATTCCATAACCATAAAAAGACTGATGCATACAGACAACTTCTCACTGCTTGTTACTAAATGGTCATGAATTGTTTAAAATTTTAAACTTCACTTGATGTCAGTGTTACTATTTTAAAATAGTGAAAGTTGATAACTATATCAAATGTTACTTCTCTTTATATCAATTTTATAAGAGGCAAATAGGAACTAGTAGTGGAATTGAGATTTCCAACCCAAAATTTAAAATCATTAAATTATTACTTAATATTAATAGAAAGTCAAAACTTCAACCTCAATCAACTGGTATAAAATCTTTTTTTAAGGAAAATCAAATTTTATTTAGATGATAGCAATTAACCCGACATCAAGCCGGAAGCTACAGTTGGTGGGACAGACCCATCACCATAGTCCTAACTATTGTTAATTAAAGCATGTTTGGCCAATTCGTGAGTCACATATTATTACAAGATCGACGAGTAAAAAGTAATGAGAATTCTATTCCTGGGCTAGAAAGAATACGCCTGCAGTCGTAAATAATGCCTCCAAACATATTATTCATAAATGGGTTTTGTAAACTCTAGTGAACCGGGGACATGGAAACCTATTATTCAGATTTGTATTTAAATTTCCAACCTATTACAAATTACAATTTGATGACAATAGAGATTCAAACTTGTCCCAATTCTCTTTGTTTTTACATCACTAGAAAAAAAACACACGTAGAAATTGCAGTCATGTATGGATCACAGTAGAGCTACAATTTTTCCCATGCCTCGCGAACTTGCTCCTCTTTACCTTCACTCCCGATTTCGAATTGCCCTCACCAATTTCGAATCTAGACAGCGACCCCTTTTCCGGATTCTCCAATTGAACCTGCACATCTTCATCTTCTTGGATTTGAATCTCTTGTAATATATCAGAAATGAAAACAACTTGTTGCTGATGATGATCTACAGAAGAGTCCGATCCCTCTGTTCCTCTTTCAAGCACCACCACCCTCTCCAGATCGCGAACAAACACCACCGCGTCGCTTCCCGGCCGGTGCTGCATCGGCGACACCCTCGGGAGCGGGAGCGGGCTCAAGGGCGAGCGGCAGAGGGGACACGTGGCCTGGTTCTTGAGCCAGGTGTCGATGCAGGGTAGGTGGAAGGCGTGGTTGCATTTGGGCAACAGTCTTAAGCTCTCGTCCTCCACAAACTCGGTGAGGCAAACCGAGCAATCGGTGCCCTCCACGAACCCGTCGCTCTTGTTGTACTTGCACACCCTGATGGTCTTGATCAGAGCCTCCTCGAGCCCCGCGTGACCGGCCGAATCGGGCTCGGTTTGGGCGGATCTGGTGGTTGTCCGGCGGCGGCAGTAGCGGGAGACGAGGGCGTAGTAGGTGACGAGGAGGAAGGCGCTGGCGAGGATCCCGATCACGGCGATGACTAAGGGGGAGAATTCGGGGCCGTCCTCGTCGGGGGGAGGAGGAGGGAAGATGACGTAGCACCATTGGGGGCAGTATCTGCTGCAGATGCCCACAGAGCAGTCCTTGTAGGTCTCGTACGGAGACCATGGATCTGGGTTCGGGTTCGGGTTTGAAGAAGAGCTCATCATAATTGAGAGACAAATTGGGTTGATGAAAAGGGAAAGGAAGAGGAAGAAGAAGGTGAGAGGAGATGGGAAGTTGGTGGGTCTCTATCTCCTCATATTCTATTGCCTACTTTACTTTACTTTTTCTTTTTATATTACTCATCATCATCATCATACTAACTTATGTGCAGATCTGGAAAAATTACAATTACTGGTCACGGCAATGTCCCAGATACGATTTGTTTTTGGTCACGTTCAAGTCATACGTTTTCTAATTTTTTGAAAATTACTAAACTGGTCTTAAAATAACTATAGGAAGGAATGTTGGCGTTAGAGAAATTTCAACGTTAATTGGCTGGCTCGTCTTCGGTCTGAGGTCGTGAGGACTGACTGGATGGTCTTGTTTGATTTTTATTTCGCATACTCACTGAACATTATAACTGTTAATCTTGTTCCATTTTTATTCAAAAGGTTATTAGCAAATTACTTTCTCCCTCTTTGAATAGACATTTTCTTCAAATTTTAACCAGCTCTAAACTGGTACAAAACTAAAGTCCTACTTACTACATTAATATACTTTTAAGCATATTCTACTAAAAAAGAACATTATGCATGATTCTCACACCACAACATTAAAACTCAATTTGTATGAGTTATCACGATAATTTTCATGTAAAAAATATATATCATCTATAACGATATAAAATTTCAGTTAAAAGGAAAAGGTATCCTTAGACTAGATTAATTAAAAATTCAAGATGGGATAACAAGACAGACAAATATTTCAGATGTCATATCTCCCTAATTAGTTTTCTAAGTCAAGCAAAATTATATATTAAATTGAATATATTAACAAATGTAAAAATATATACAAAAAAAAAAAATTCATTTCACAACGCCGTAACGAAACGACTATTGCGAAAGGTCGTTACAATAATCAATTTTAGGGTTGTAACAAGGACTTTGAATAACAGTTGTTACCCTTATGTTGAAGTGGATTTTTGTCCACAAATTAACTTTTTAACCCCTATTTAGCTCATAGGTATACATAAAAATTATTTTAGAATTTTAAGCATCTTTTCTTATAGAGTTGAAATTTTGTAGAGAAATTTTATAAAGTTGAAGATTAATGGAGGTTTTGAAGATTTCTCCATTTGGTGTGATACTTTTCTCTATCTTTTATCTTTTTCATGTTTTATTTCTCTTTGACTGCTTCCTCTTCATGTTGTTTGGTTACCATGAGTACCTAGATTAATGATCTAGGGCACTGAGTGATTATTGAATTGATATGGGTAATGCAAAATTGGGAATTTAATATTTAGGACTTTATTTAGGGGCCTCAATTACATCACTTAATGCTCCATCTTCTGGATCGCTTGATGGTGATTAAATCCTTTAGAGAGAGGCTCACATAAGTTGATTAGAGTAAACGAGGCTTGGATTTACATTCTAACCCCACAAAATTATAGGGAAATTACGCACCACTACATTTAACTATCACTCATTTTCACATAACTAACCTATTTCGCTATCACTAAAAACTCGATTTTGCAATCACTAAACTATTATTTTGTTACACTAACTCTAGCGGGATTAAATTTTGACGAAATTTTGAGGTAAAAAGAACAAAATTCCCTCATCGTCCGTTTTTCATATATTTTATCATTAAATATGAAATAACATATTTACACTCAATCAAATACACACATTTAACTTCTGATTTAAGGGTAGATATATCTTTTACAATAAGAAAAATTAAAAACTGATTTATTTTTTGCAAATTTGAAGACCAAATATGCAAATCATGAGACCCTTCCCTTCCCCCAACGCGCCGCCGCTGGCCCTCATCGTCCCTCTTCCGCTCCGTCCCTCGCTGTCTCACCGCTGTCCCTTTCCGTCCCTCCGCGCCCTCCACCAGCCAGGGCGGCAACGTTACGGCCATCGTAGCCGTCACGGCTCCGCCCCTTCAGGTGTGCTTCTCCGACCTGAACCAGCTGAACCGGATCGGGAGCGAGAGCGGCAACGTCCCTTTCTGGCAATTTTGCGAGCTCGGCTACATTAGATCCGAAAATAAAGGTCCATGTCCGTCGATTTCCTCCTTCGATTTAGCTGGCATTGGTGTTGTTGAAGTCGAGGACGGTGATGAGCCAACTTAAGTTTCCGGCGAAAGAGTCTAGGAGGCGAAGCAGAACCATTATGGCGAAGCAGCTCTCCAATTGTTCCTCATTATGGCCTCTGTTCGATTTCCTCGATCGAGATTGGCGGCGTGAACAAGATCTCTGGGTCGTTCTGGGTTGCGTCGAACCGGGCTTAATCGCTCACCGGAGCTCTGGGTCCATTCGGGCTTAACCGTTCTCGGTCACCAAACACAAGATCTTATTTGGGAAGACGAAGACTTGTCCATCGACATTGCTAGATCTCGCTCGTCCATGTTGAGAACACAGACGTCCATTAAGAATCGACTCCAACTTTGATGGGTCAACGCTCCTATGCAAATTCTCAATGCCAGTGCTGTTGGCTAAATGATTCAAAACTATAATTAGAAGTGGGTTTAGTCATGGTTGTGTTAGCATGACCTATTATTTAGGCACTAAATAAGATAGTGAGGTGTAGATCTATTATTAGTTTTTGATAGTTATTTTATCTTCCTATATAAAGGATGTAATTCGTGAATCAATTTGTATTATTCATTTCTTACTCTCTCTTCTTGTTTATTGTTAATACTCTCCTTCACAATCCCACAATCGTTCGGCAGATTGAAAAGTCTGACATGGATTGAATTTGGTGGCAATCATTTACAAGGTACGATTCCTCCGTCCATTTTCAATCTCTCGTTCTTGGAGACCTTTAGTGTCGGCGCCAACCAACTTTGCGGGACTCTTCCTCTGGAATTTGGTATCTTTTCTCATAAACTCCAATATTTTGGGGTCGGTTCATTGGAACTATTCCAAGGGCCATCTCCAATGCCTCGAATCTTGACAGCTTGCAACTTAGCGACAATAATTTTACAGGGCAAGTGCCTGATTTATGGAACCTGCATCAGCTGACACGGTTAATGATATTCGATAACGAACTAGGAAGTGGAGGGACAGAGGACCTACAATTCCTCTCGGCTCTCGCCAATAACACCAATTTTGAGATATTGATTGCAAGTTCCAACAACTTTGGAGGCATATTGCCAGCGAACTTATCATTTCCCAAGCTAAGAGTATTCTCCATAGAGAGCAATCAAATAGCTGGCACACTTTCGGATACTTAGTGAGTTTACAAGTGTTGATATTGGGGGGCAATAGAGTGTCGGGTGTGATTCCACAAGATATTGGTAAGCTTCGTAGCCTCCAACTTCTATATCTCAATAACAATGACTTCACCGGAAATATTCCATCTTCTATTGGAAATTTATCTTTCTTGATAGAACTCGCTTTAACGGGGAATATGTTGCAAGGTAAAATCCCGGCGAGTCTTGGGAACAGTGAGAGCTTGTTGGCATTAGACATTTCTGACAATTTTCTCAACGGTTCCATACCCGTACAAGTTTTTACTATCTCATCCTTGTCGGTTGGACTTGATTTATCTATGAACCAGTTTACCGGTGCCCTTCCCTCGGAAGTTGGAAGTCTCAAGAGTTTAGGAATCTTGAATGTTTCTCATAACATGTTATACGGTGAAATTCCAAACTCTTTCGGTGGTTGTGTAAGTATGGAAGTGCTTGATATGAGCAAAAATGTCTTTCATGGCAAATTTCCTCTAGCTTTTGGTTCTTTGAGAGGTCTAAAGTATTTGAATCTTTCTCGTAACAATATGTCAGGAGAAATTCCAATTTTTCTACAAGGTTTTCACTTGGAAACTCTGGACTTATCTTATAATAATTTTTCCGGTGCATTACCGAGCGGAGGCATTTTCAAGAATGTAAGTGCAACTTCATTTCAAGGAAACAATATGTTATGTGGAGGAAATGCGGAATTTCATCTTCCGACATGCTTGATTAAGGAATCTAAGAAGAGGAGATTGATATGGAAGAAGCCAAAAATCATCATCGCTATTGTTTCGTCATTTCTTGCAATATTATTGGCGTTTTCTCTTAGTTTTCTTTGGTTTTGTAAGAGAAAAAGGAAGAGTAGTGCATCAAGTTCTTCGAAGCATATGATGTTGCAATTATCCTATCAATCTCTTTTTGAAGCTACTGATGGATTCTCTGCCACTAACTTGATTGGGAAGGGAAGTTTCACTTCTGTATATAAAGGAAGTTTAGATGTCCAAAGAATTGTAGCTGTTAAGGTATTCCACCTCCAAAGAAGAGGAGCTTCGAGGAGTTTTTTGGTGGAGTGTGAGGCCCTTAGAAATATCAGGCATCGAAATCTTGTGAACGTGATCACTGTATGTTCGAGCATAGATTTTCGTGGAGATGACTTCAAGGCCCTTGTTTATGAGTTTATGGTTAATGGAAACTTAGATGAATGGTTGCATCCTTCCTCCGAGGCAACAAGGGAACTCAATCTTGTCCAAGGAATACGTATTGTCATCGACATTGCTTGTGCTTTGAAGTACTTACATCGTGAACACTGTCAAACACCAATCGTTCATTGTGATCTTAAGCCGAGCAACATCTTGTTGGATGGTGAAATGATGGCAAAAGTTGGCGATTTCGGGTTGATGAAATTTCTGTCGGAGGGAATCAATCATTTGTCTGCGAGTTCTTTGGGAGTAAGAGGAACTGTTGGTTATGCTGCTCCAGGTAAATATTGTATTTATTCATATTTCAAATTCATTCTTTCAATCACATCTAGTTGTTGTCTACTATTACATGTAAATATTTACAGAGTATGGGATGGGAAGCAATGTATCGACTGATGGAGATATGTATAGTTTTGGTATTCTCATACTTGAAATGTTCACCGGGAAAAGACCGACGGATGACATGTTTCATAGCAATATGAATCTTCATAACTATGTGAAGGCGGCTTTGCCAGAGAAAGTTGCAGCAATAACAGAACCCACACTTATTGAAGGAGGAGAAAATGATAATGATAAAAAGTCATTGATTGCAATATTGGAAATTGGGATTGCTTGTTCTGAAGATATGCCAAGAGAAAGAATGGACATTAGTGCTGCACTGGCCAAGGTTATTGTGATAAGGGACAATAGACAACAAGTAATTACTATATGTTTTCTTTATTTAACTACTAGAGTTGTCTCTCCTCTAATGAATGTCTTGTTAGTCCATAAAACTAACAACTTGATTATAACGATAGGTACCAAGGAGAAGAGCGTGATTGAAGAGGGCACTTCAGGACTGTTTAGGTTATTGTACTTTGGTTTTATCATGTTTTATATTTGTGTGCTGCAATTTTGTTTATGACATGTATTGGCGGGCAAAGTGATAAACAGTAACAATATGAAATCATATGTAATGTTTTGTGATACTTTAAGTTTTATGTCATTGTTGAGGTTTGATTTGATTTAAAAGTTCAAGGGGTGATATGAGTAACAATTCTCGAGTGCGGGCTCGATTGAGATTCTTTTGCTGATAAAAAATATATTTGTCACCTTTTTTATGAGAAATATTTGTCTTTTTGTTAATACAATAGTTTTAATTAAATAAAAATATATTTGTCTTTTTGTTAATACAATGGGTTTAATAGCTAATAAAAAATATATAAAGTGAATCTTGATCATGGCTTCCATAAGTTATTGAGTATTTGATATTATTAGAAAAAGGAGAGTATACTAATAAGAAGTATAACTTACTGTTGGAAGAAAGTTAAGTCCTATTATAGACTGATCACTTCATTAAAAGATATTTCCAGCAAAACCTCGATGTCATTCTAATGACTTCCTAAGATTAACATAATATAGTACATGCACTCACAACCAGACTTTGAAACTTGCAAAATTTGTACTTATAAACCATAGAGTAGACCATTTTTTTAGAGGATTTAGTGAAGCTGTCTAAGTCTCTAAGATCTTATAATCCACACAAATCAGAAAAGGTTTAGTCACTAAAAGTAGGAAAAAAATATAATTAAGGTAAATTAATGTCCTGATTAAATAATGGTGTGGTAGAAAGAAAATGCTTTAATAAGCCATATTTTCCAACAGATACTAACTGGACCACAATCCCAATTAGAAATGAGTAACTTGCTGCATGAACTTAGCAACAGATGCTTGAACTATCATATGCATTGGACTAATAGCTTCTTGAAATAGATTTAGAACAAGCTTTGTCAAAACATGTCATAAGGCACTGAATTTGAACAACAGCTTAGAATACAACCCTTACCAAAACATACCATACCATACCACAAGACATCAAAATTACAGACAGTAGAATGAAGGACCAATCCCAAGTTTTATCAACATTTCTCTTCTTTATTCAACATCTTCAAACATGTTCAAATTGAAGCAATTGGTTTTCTTCTTCATTTTGCAGCTACAGAAAAATTGTGTATAATGTATAGAAGTTCTCTACATCTTTATAATCCTAGCTATGCTCCCATTAAGAGATCAGCCGACACGCCTCATTGGTACGCTCTGCAGTGGATACCAGAATTAGTTAAATCTGAACAACTCAGAACTTGTGAAAGGAGAGATACAAGGTATTACCTGTTCCTCCATATCCCTAATCTGAATCAACTCTGCTAGAGCATCACTAATGCTTATTCGTTTTCTCGGCGTTTCTTCTGAGCATGCAATTCCAACGCCAAATATCAAAATCAATGACTCCTCAACTTTATGATCTCTCTCACTACTGCCAACACTGTCTTCAAGAAGTATTGGGTCTGCAATTTCTGCAACTTGGTCTGGCAAAGCCGTCTTGACATAGTCATGAAGGTGGATGCAGTCATTGAACATGTCATCGGTAGGCTTCTTCGCAGTAAACATCTCGAGCAGGAGGATCCCATAGCTATACATATCACCAGAAGTTGAAACACCAGTTCCCATGCCATACTCTATATTCAAACACAATCTTCACTCAGTAACAAAAATAAGAATAATCTCATCAAATGTTAAATAAAAAAAAATGATCAAGAAACAAGTGTTTGTACCTGGAGCAGCGTAACCGATTGTGCCTCTCACTCCCATGGTACTTGTTTGGCTTGCTGATGACAAGTTATTGGTGCACACGGAGAGAAATTTCATCAGCCCGTAGTCACCAACAAGTGCAGTCATTTCATCATTTAAAAGAATATTGGTTGGCTTAAGATCGCAATGAACGATTGGTGTTTGCCCAAATTGGCAGTGGAGATAATCCAATGCAGAAGCTATGTCAATCGCAATGTTTAGCCTCTGGAGAAGATTCAGCTTCCTTGTTGACTCGCGCGTGCCATCCAAACCAGTAGCTGGATGCAACCACTGATCAAGGTTCCCATTTGCCATAAACTCGTAGACTATGGCCTTGAAATCATCCCCACAAGAATCGATACTTGAACATACAGTCATTACCTTCACAAGGTTTCGATGCCTAATATTTCTTAACGCCTCACACTCTACCATAAAACTCTTAGAAGCACCTTTTCTTTGAAGGTTAAACACTTTAACAGCTACGATTCCCAGAGGGTCTAAAACTCCTTTGTACACAGAACCAAAACCACCCGCCCCAATTAAGTTCATGGAAGAGAAACCATCAGTAGCTGTAAAAAGAGTTTGATATGACAATTGTAAAAGTAAACTCTTGAAAGAACTTGGCATGGCTCTCTTAATTTTCTTTTTAGACCACCAACAAATAAGAGAGATAAGTACCACAGCTGCTACGAGTGATGACAAAACGACACTGATAATGATAATGATTTTCAACTTGGCAGCCTTTCGCTCCCCAGATAAACATAATGGAAGATGAAGATCTGAAGTTGTTCCACATAGCATGTTGTTTCCCTCAACTGAAACTGCACTTGCATTCTTGAAGATCCCTCCGCTAGGCAGCAAACCAGAAAAGTTATTGAACGACAAGTCCAAATTTTCAAACTTAAAACTTTCAAGAAAATTTGGAATTGAGCCAGACAAATTGTTGTGAGAAAGGTTCAAATACTTCAAGCCTCTCAAAGATGCGAAAGATGATGGGACAGTGCCATGGAAGAAATTCTCATCCATATTTAGAAGTTCCAACATTACACAACTGCCCAAACTGCTAGGGATCACACCCGATAACATGTTTTCAGAAACATCAAGTTGACCCAAGTTTTTCAAGTTTCCAATTTCCACGGGGAGGGCACCAGACAGCTTATTCCGAGACAAGTCGAGTGCAAATGATAAAGATGAGATGGTGAAAAGTGTAAGTGGTATGGTGCCACTGATACTATTATCAGCAATACCGAGCTGCCACAGAGATTTGCAATTGCCCAAACTTGACGGGATGCTTCCTTGAAGCTTGTTTCCATCCAAAAGAAGGCTAGTTAGATTGCCTAAGTTTCCAAAAGAAGATGGAATGTTTCCGGTGAACTCATTGTTCTCAAGTTCCAATACATGGAGACTTTGAAGATTACCTATATCTTCTGGAATGCTACCGAGCAGTCGGTTGTTCCCTGCAGTTAAGGCTTCCAAGCTTTTGATGTTTGCTATACCAGCTGGAATTCTTCCACCTATTTGATTGTACCCTATTTGAAAAAGTACAAGCGTGGTGGATGACAAGTTGGCCAAAGAATGAGGTAACACTCCTCCAAAGTTGTTGACACCGATAGACAACCTTCTTAAACGGGTGGCATTAGTCAGAGTGGAGAGGAATCTCAAATCCCCTTCACTCCCACTTCCAAGACTGTTGGTGGCTAAGCCCAACGTCTCAAGGTTTTGAAGGTTATCTAAATTTGGAACCTGTCCACTAAGCTCGTTCGAACTAAGAACCATATGTTGAATACTTGAGGCATTGGAGAATGAAGGAGGAATAGTTCCTCCAAATCGATTCTCGAAAATACTAAAGTACTGGAGATTGGGAAAAAGGTTGCCCAACTCTAAGGGAAGACTCCCATGGAGTCGATTTTGATGCACACCAAAGACCTCTATAGAGGAGAGATTGAAAATGGATAAAGGGATGGTACCTTCAAAGTTATTATCGCTTAATCCAAACCTCTTGAGATTTTTCAGCTGGCCAAGAATGTAAGGGATTCTCCCACCAAGACGATTTGTGTTTATGTAGAGAATCTGAAGAGACGATAAATTCCCAAAAGAAGAAGGAACATTTCCTGTAAGATTGTTGTTATATAAAGATAGTATCTGGAGGTTCATCAAGAAGCCAAGCTCAAGCGGAACTCTACCCGCAAGATGGTTGTAACTTAAATCAATGGCAATGAGGTTGAGACAACTTGATAAGTTTGCAGGGATTTCGTCCGCCAACGAATTATTCTCCAAACGCAAAACCTCAAGTCTATGTAAACGGCCGAGCTGAGGAGGGATTTGGCCTGTGAAGCCATTGTTTTGGAGGGAGATGTTTCTGAGGAAACTTAAGTTTCCAATGTGTGGTGATATGGAACCTGCCAACCTATGTGACCTAAGGTTCAGAAATGTGACCCTCTGGTGCCTATGACCACAAGTAACACCGCTCCATCGGCAAAAATGGATGGAGTTATTCCATGAGGCCATGACACCGAGAGGATCATTGGTAATTCTGGACTTGAAGTCGAGCAATGCTAACCGATCAGTCTCATTACTGTTAGAAGCGGCTGATGACTGAAAGTAAAGTGAAAGAACAATAAGAAAGAGGAAGCCGTGAGATAAAGTGAATAGACTCATTTGTGTGTGATGTGATTTGATTTGATTAACAAAGACCCACTTTTACATACTAGTAGAACTTGCTGAGCAGGGAAAAGATGACAACCAATGATAAAAGCAAGCCAAGAAACTTTCTCATTCCCACTTTACCAACTTGTCACTAGTGGGAGGCCAAGTTGTTTGGTAATGGAGTAAGCACGTTTTATTAAAGATTTTCTAAATTTAGCACGCCCAAGGAAAAAGCTTAGGTCCAGAATTGTGGCTATGGATGGAGTTATGCCATGAGGCCACAACAGCAAAAGGGTCATTGGTAATTCTGGACTTGAATTCGATCAATGCTAACAGATCAGTCTCACTGCTGTAACTAGTGGCCGATGAGTGGAAAATTTAGAAGCAGGTAGAGGAAGCCAAAAAGACTAAATTTAAGTATCCTAATGATAAGCACAGATTTTATGGTTGATAGATACTTTGTGGGTGGCTTTGA
>JAYMTP010005842.1:0-12836 GCA_036897365.1 Geranium brycei | reverse complement strand
ATATTTGGTCATAAATTTGATATAAATATATTATTAATCAATTTTTGGTCATTTTGGTTTTCAAATCTCTAAAGATGGAGTTTTGTAGCAAAAGATATGTCCAAATCTATTAAACTCAAAACTGAAAAATTAAGATGCGTCTTGAGGTTGAAGAAGGATACAACGATTTGGCTGATTTTGTAGATCTAGATGTAGTTATAATATGGTACATATATATTTAAAGTAAGTTCAAAGCAAATATGGTTGCTAGCTTGGTTGGTAAGGTGCACTCTTAGCTTACCTCAAGTGGCTGTGTTTGAATCTGAGCGCGGAAATGACAAGTTTAAACTTAGTTGTATCAAAGTTAGAAACGTTATTTATTGGGTGTACTAATCTGTCATTTTCCCTAATAATAATAAACGATAGGAGAATAGAGGAGATGTATGAGAAACACAAGTACATGGTTGCAAAACAGGTGCAACAAGTCTACGGCGTGAGAACGAAAAACAAAGAAGAAAAAGAAAATTAGGTAGAAACAATATTGCGCCGCACACCCGTTAAATTATAATTAACGAGTGGGCAAAGCCACACTCGAATAAAAGTTGAACCAAGCATCGAAACAATTTAAAAAACCTCTGATACCATAAAAGTGTTTATTGATTGAATATTTGATGATGAGTTACAATAGAAGGTTCCTTTATATAGGGAATAATAGAATACAATAAGAGGAGAAAATATAATAATAACCCTAATATGACAATAGGAAAGATATAATATAGGTAATATAATAATATATCTAACAAGAACAACTACAGTCGCGCAGGAGGTAGAAGACAACACAAACGTTGTCGTTTTTGCAACTTTTCAGCTTGTTTAGTTTTGTTATTTATAGTAAACAAGTACAAAATAATTTAACTGGCTAGCCAGCCTAGTGGTAATACACGTGTGGTTCTTTTGGCAGGTCAAGTGTTCGAATCTCCTTACTCGCAGAACTTGCGCTTTTTTTTCCAGTTTAGGTTTACAAACCTTTGTCCATATATATGTCTACAAAGCTACAATCTATGTTTGATTGTTGCTTTTGTCAGAGTTGTACAACTTCGGGCACTCCGTCATGTCTGCCGGAGTAACTGCCATCGTCTTCGCGTCACGTACGCGTGGTCACCGTCGATGCGGTATCGTCGGACCTGTCCTCCTGCCGTAGTCGTGAGAGTGGAGAAGATTCATCCAGTTCAAATAATAATTATAATAATAATAGTAATAACAACAACTGCTGTTCAAGTGGCATCTCCTAGAAAATTTGAAAGACAACGGTGGATATTTTAGTATTTTCATGAGAAAACTAACACCGTTAGTGATGGGACAAAAAATGACAAATCCGGTGAGCGAAAATGACAAGTTTAAACTTAAGTGTATCAAAATTAGAACGATATCTTTTGGATATATCAATATGTCATTTCCCGTATTAATTATTTATTATCTTATTAAGTTTTTTCCAAATATTTGTAGTAACAATTTTACATTTGTTTCTAAATTATTATTTATTAATATACTGCATACTCTTGTAGTCCTTTTTTGAAATCAACCACCTTTATTAAAAAGACAAAGCCACATTAGTAGGTAACTCTACCTGGATCTTATTAGAACGGACATTTCCGAACTTTCTTCTCAATCGGCATGGGTAAGCGCCTCCCTAATGAGTGAGTGTACAACTCTATTAGCGGACCTTCTATAGTACATAACACCCTCACACCGGGTTTCAAACATCAAATATTTACTATCATCAACAATAGAACTAATTACAAAAACGATATGAGCCGGATTGTTTATAGCTTGAACAATAATCAAAGAGTCCGATTGAATCAAAACTTCAGACCAGCTCTTAAAATTAATAATAAAGGAAATTAAGTCATGGAATTATATATAAAATACCAAGTGTAAGATGACAGGATTTCAAAACAAAAGTGTAAGATGATAGTGGTCTAAGTCATATCATTTAAGGTTTCACCCTCTTCCATTTTGTGCGTTGTGATTAATTCTTTATAATTTTTTATTAATCTATTTTATAAGAAAATTTATTAATCTTTTAATCTATGTAATTTGAGTAATTTAGATATTTATATGAGTTTATATCCTAAAAAAGTATAGCGGTAAATTGACACAAAAATTAAATAATGAGAAATATTGTGTTGATTATCTATACATTCATAAATTATACTTTTTATTGATAATATTTCTGAAACTACTTCTTCTTTTGCATCTCTTGTATATCAGTTTAGTTGAGATTTAAGAGTCTTTAATTAGAGAGTTCATGACCTCTCCATCTTTTATTAAAGAAAATACAAGCAACTTGTAACTAGCATCTCCTCATTTTTTATCCTTTTTTCATGCAAGTCTCTTGCTTTAAGAACAGTAATTCAACTCTTTTGACGATTGAAAATGCATGAAAGAAAAAAGAGAAAAGAATTTATTTTAGGTGTAAATAATCAACACAACTTTGACAATACTGCATGGGATCCATTTTCAACAGTTTATATAGTATATAATTTATACTCGGTCGGTAAAGAAAAAAAGAAGAAATAGTTATCCAAATATTCTTGTCAACTCTTTCTTTTTGCATTTCCAGAACAAGGACATAAAACAATTACATAGGAACATTCTAAAAAAGGCTTCTGTCTATACTAAATACTGTCTACAAACCGACATTTCACATTCGCATTTAATTAAAATTGGATTATATTCTTTTGCAGTCAATCATGTTGGAACACCAGTAGCCTATGCATTTGTGACTTTAAATATTCCATCTTTTTCATTACATATGTATTTACTATTCTCAAAATTCTTAAATGTATATATATGTCACTTTAAAGTTTTACATGGGATGATTATGGACATGAAAAAGTGAGTGTATACACATTTAGTCCTAGCTAGATTGGTAATATTTTAGGTTAAATGTATTGTCTAATATGTATATGGGTTTTTTTTATCAACATCTATGTATGAGTTTTCTTGAATGTTTACTTTAGATTGGGAACCGGTCTCAAAGCGGACCCGGAATCGAAAATCAGAATCGTGATTAATGGTTCGGTTTTGAAAGAACCATTTAATTTTGATTTGGTTCTGGTTGTCAAAACTCATAATCCCAGTTAATCGATAAGAAACAAACCAGTTCGAATCGCCACATGTCCAACTCTCGTCAACCCACGTATATTATTGTATTTTAATTGTTATTTTGTTTGCAAAATTTATAATTCGATTGGGTTGCAATAATTAAATCTTAACGTTTAGTTTTCATCAATATTTGTTATAACTGCAAATTTGATACTTTCGGTTATAAATCGAGCTCAAATTCATTAAATTATAAGGCTTATAAACTGAACATGAATTCAAGACTGAAAACTAATCGATTCCAGCCAGATAAGATCATAACCAAACCAACCATAACCAAACTCACTTTCAAACCATTTCTCACATAATAATTTTGTGTTTGGTTCCCATATATTAATAATCAAGAAGATCGGTTAATTGGTTCTGGTCTAGAACTGTGCCACTCCTATCTCTTAAGATCCGGATCTCCCCCAACAAAAATAATTATACATTCTGTTTGAGTTGCGCTAATTTTAAAAACATGAATGACTTTTATTTCTTCTGATTATTTGTAAATAATACATTTGTGAACAATAGACACCGTTTATCGCAGGAGAATAAAACAGAGACAGTAAAAGAGGTCAATTTATGACATCTTTGGAAAAGAAAACAAATAATAAAAAAACCTTAAATCAGCCACATTTTAATCAAGAATATGCGCAGAAAAAAATAATTATTGGTCAAAACCAAAACTAAGAAGCTGGGATGATGCTTCATGGCCACGGTGATTCATCAAAACGACGACATTTTTGTTTTCACACGTGGTGAAAAACACATATTAAATGTTAGATACTACCGTACCCTCACACGCGTACATTCGCTAGCGGCCACTGTGTATTGACCATTTTACCCTCTCTCTCTGTTTCAGCTTCACCTTCAATCCCTTGTTATAAAAACCTTGCAATAAGTAATGTCTGGGAACTCAGAAAAAAAATCTAACAAAAAATTTAACAAAGCTTGAGCTTCGGATTTTGAGTTCACTCTCTAAATTTTCTTGAATTTATCATATTTAAGGGTCATTCATCTCCACAGAAGCTCCCATGGAAATGTCATCAGCCAAATGGTTATCTGAAATGGTAAGATTATGATAATCATATGAACATAAATTAGAATTTCCAATTTCTTGATGAAATGAAATTATTAATTTGTCTTTAATTTTTATAAATATGCAGGATATTATGGAGGATCCTTCTTGCAGCTTGTTCCATGAGTACCAAATAGACACTTTCGATTACTCCATAGACGACCTTCATTTCCAATCCTTTTCTCCTGAGAAGACTCAACCACCAAAACCCATTATTGAAGCCAATTGTAGTAGTATTGTTGTTGAAAGGCCATTGAAACAGCTCAAGACCAACAGTTGGAGCTCTTCTAAGGCCTCTCCTCCATTATCCTCCACCCAGCTCATCTCTTTCGGGGTCTCGCAATCGGTTTTCAAGGCTCCCAAGGTTGAGATGGGAGCTTTAGATCATGAAGAGAGCATGAAATACCCATCAATGATGTATAGTTCCTATGACTATGAGGACCAACAAACAAAACCAGGACAAGCATACAAGAGGAGCACTGGTGCACCTACTAGGTCTCCTCTACATGCTCAAGATCATGTCATTGCTGAGCGAAAGCGTCGAGAGAAGCTTAGCCAAAGATTCATTGCCCTTTCAGCTCTCGTCCCCGGCCTAAAAAAGGTACTGTATATCTCAAGTTTGGTGCTGCCTTGTTTCATCATAGTATAATCGAGCCCAAATCTTGATACACAATTTGCCGATGAAAAGTATATGTCATCGTTAAGTTTCAATCAAGAAATTAATTTTACAATTTTGAAATGTTGTACTAATTGATTGCTCGTTTCTTTAATTTGCAGACGGATAAGGCTTCGGTCCTTGGAGACACGATCAAGTACTTGAAACAACTTCAAGAACGCGTTAACACGCTCGAGGAGCGAACAACGCAGAGAACAGTCGAATCGGTTATTTACGTGAACAAGTCTCAATTACTCTCTTCTGACGACGAGATATCATCGTGCGACGAGAGCTTCACTAGCCAGTCGTCGAGCCAGCCACTCCCCGAGATTGAAGCTAGAATTTCGGACAAAGCCGTGCTCATTAAAATTCACTGCGAGAAACAAAAAGGGTCCACGGTGAAAATCCTAAATGAAGTTGAGAAACTCCATCTCACCGTTGTCAATAGCAGCATCTTGCCATTCGGAAAATCTATTTTCGACATCACTATCGTCGCCAAGGTATAAATTCAGACGTTTCTCACATCTGTAATTATTGCTGATAAAAAGAAATAACAATTACTTTTAAATCTTGCTAAAAATGTTATGATTTCTTGCAGATGGAGGATGGAATATGCATGTCTGCTAAAGATCTTGCAACAAATCTACGAGCTGCTTTACTCAAGTTCATGTAGTGATGATCACATGCATGCAACCGACAAATAATCCTAGATGATGCAACTAAGCATAAGTTCGTAGATATTTTGAATCGTTATCGTCTCTTTTTGTTAACAGATGTGTTTTTTTCTCTCTTTTTTTGTGAAGCCTAGGTGCTAATTAGGTAGTACTATGTTCCCGTGTGTGTTTTTTCGAGACCTGTCTTGTGAGAGAGAAACAGATTATTAGGCCTAGTGAGTTCCTTAGAGCAGCTACGGCGTCGTTTTGGTGTTTGGTTCCGTCTCTTTTTGCACGGAGAGCTTTTTGGTTGTGTTGAGCACTTCTTTTTGCGTGGTTGACCCGTTGACCATGTTCAGAATCCCACGTGCTATATTTGGAACTAGCAAATATCATATTTGTCCGTTTCTCTCTCTCTCTCTGAGTTTTGGTTCTCGAAATTATTGTATAAATAAAGATTATTCTATTTTGTACTTCTTATTTGTTATTTAATATTTAACAAAAACCTAAACAATTATCATTACCATATGGTTGGATTCTTCTGTTGCTACCCACGTGCTTTATCTCAATCGAGATATACTTTAGGATTTATGTATTATTTTAATATATATCGTCTTATCTTTAATCGACACGTATTTGCTAAGTTTGACACATGGGTTACTGTAGCTGATCGTGCTATTGATTATTGATATGATTTTTTAAGGTTATCATAAATTTCTTTGGCTAAACGATCCTTAATTTTTCTTTAATTAATTTGACAAATTGTATTTAAATATTAATTACTTTTTTAATATTTCACCTTATAATATAATTATGTCATTTGTCTAGTCATTGGGAGTGAGATGTCAGCTAAGATTGCAACATGTTATACGAATTTTAGGGCAATTATTTGGAAGGAAGATTAATTATATAACTAATTAATGTTCATGGGGCCATGTAACGGCTTAATTTAGTAATTATTATAGTTTAGTTTACAGACAAGCTTAGTCCCCACAAAAGATTATGTGATCCAGCTTATAATTAGTTTATGCTAAAGCCCTCAAATAAAATTTATTTATTTAAAGAGATTATTCCATCAGCATATTTTCAAATGTAGTGGATTTAAAGTTGTGAAATAAAAAAGGAAAAGTATATATATTTATTTATATGTCTAGTTGATCCACTAAACTAACCCATCTTAATCTTATTATATTGTATTATTACATTACAAACGTGAAGAATAGTAAACCAAATTATAAATATTACTATATAACCAATTATTTGACCAGTGGTCAGTTGTTTCCCATCCTCGCCTACTACAACCAAAAAAAATTAGTTTGTGAAAGTGACTATTAACTAATTAATTATTATATTAGTTTCTTTATTTCATATTAATTTCTATAAAAATAATTTGTGAATGATAACTTTTAGACCTGGTCAGTACTTCAACCATGGTCAGTATACTAAAAATACGAGTGTTCGACCACTGATATTAATTAATTTATAAAATTATGAATATCATTATCCAGTTTTATCAATATCTATTGAAATGGAAAGTGTATGTGCATTTAAAAATAAATTTTACGTAATAATTCATCCCTTGAGACTAATATATATCTAATTCATCTCTTGAGACTAATATATATCTAATTCATCTCTTGAGACTAATATATATCTAATATCTTACGGATTGTAGAAATATGCACTAATTAAAAAGACAGGGCATACTATTCTGCGGAAGGGGGAGTCGACGGTTTCTCCGTCTGTCTCTTCCGCTGTTTCTAGGTCGATATGATTTTCTCTTCTGACGGATTTTTGTCTTTGTTCTCCTCTGTCTCGCTTTATGTGATTTGAGTTCAATTTTGAAATAGTGAAAGTCTTGCTTTGTGTTTTGATTTAGGGTTAATTCTCTGGCTGCAAAGAGACGGTTGATCAGGGTCTTTGGTGGTATGTTTTCGGTGTGTTGTTGGGTCTCGGCAAGGAAGGAGATGGATGGTTTTTGTTCGGCGATGGGCTCTCCTCAGTGCAAGGTTTGTACTCTGGACGGTTTTCGTTTGCTCTGTGACCCTTCTCTCTCCTTTTCCCCTCTGGACGACAATGGTCGGTGATGTGGTCGCATCACGTTTACATTTCGGTTAATATTTCTTATGCTAATTGATGCTTTTACCCTTTAGAGTGTATATTAATTGATGTTTTTATGCTTTTATGCAATCACGGCTTGTTGAGTGCTTGACAAGCAAAAACAGGTCGATTCATGATCAGTTTGAGTATAACCGTCGCTGAAACTTGCATACAGCATAACTTGAGCTACATAGCTTCAAATTGGGCCCATAATGTATCAAACTGAAGGGAATTTGACGATCCACGTCTTTGTAAGAGGAAGACTTGCAATCTGAAAAATGTCACGGGCTAGGAAACGGCCCGTTAGCATACCCGTTACACCCATACTTGGTGCGTTTTGGAGGAAACAAAAGGGACAGAGCCACGGGGAGCCTTATTTGGTGACTTAACGGCCCGTTAGGGACCCAGTTACACAATGCCTTGAGAGAAACTGAAGGTCCAACTTGAAGGAAGCCACGGGTTGGGTTAACGGGCACCTTAACGGCCCGTTACCCAGCCCGTTAACGTTACGATTTCAACAATATTAAAAGGTCTTGTTGTCGAAAATTGAAGAGAAGAGGACCGTCAGAGAGACAGATAGCAGAGCGGATCCATCATCCTAAGGCGAGATCGAAGACTTCGAGAGAAGGTTCATTCCCGTTGAAGGCATATCGAGGTACAAGGATAAAGTGAGCCTCAAGCAACGTTCGAGACAGAAGAAAATCAGAGTTTTCATTATCTTCAACCCTAGCAGGTTCTGGGTTGGATTTCTATCTTTTTCCTTATTGTTTCGAATTGAACTTGACGACTCTTATTTTAGCACCATGATTATGGGCTAAAATCCAGTGATAATGGGTGGTAGGTCTTCTGTTATGGATTTTTAGACTTTGATTGAATGAATTATTTTTACATGTTTGGTTATTGACGCACCAAAATCGCACCCGCAAAAATGTGCGAGTGTAATCCACGGCATGTGCCGGCAGTGTACCGGTTGCAAGTAATACATGAAAGTAATTTACGACCCTGAGTTTATATCAAACCCAAGGGACAAGGTGACTACTCTCGTTTACCAAATCTTAATCACCCGAACCGAGTCTTGTGACTAATCTTGGTTGGTTGAAAAGATGGGGTTAATGTTAAAAGTTGTAAAAATAAATTAACAATGAAAGACACAACGAGAAATGAAAAGATTATAGAGTAGATGAACAAAATAATCTAAACATAGATTGAGGCGGATGAATCAATCAATTAATAAATTCGGGAAATGAACTAAATTATAGTTATGCTTGAGGTGTTGCTTCCTAGGGAGGTAACAAGAACTTCTAGTCAACCACCGTACCCCCTTGTTAGGTGGATACATGGTGTATAGTGGGGTAAGGAGGAACCTACACACAATCAAGGTTAGATTTACCTCCCTCACCAGCATTAAGGTCTATGAATTCTCTGGATCTTTCGGGGGTGAGTCTATGGATGCTACTACCATGTTAACTGAAAGGCGAAAAGGAGGTTGCCTTTTAATCGCTCAAGTACATTTGTAACTCCGGCTTTACCGGGTCGAACACTCGGGGATTAACATGTGGGTGCTCTCACTAACTCTATGTGAATTGGTGCATTGTAAGAAGTATGTAAATTGACACAATTGGTTAGGGGTTTTGAACATACTATCACAATAATCGACACTGGATTGAATACGATCACTTAAATTTCAACTAACTGAAATAAATGGAAAGAAGCTAAATGAATCAAACAAATTCCAAATGATAACTAGCCACCACGGGTGCTAGATCGACGGCGATAATCCAAGTCATAGTCGATATTTATGCAAGAAAGAGATAAAAGCAAGTGGTCTAAGTTCTATTTACTTAATCCACCTCTCGGCATTGGATTAAGCCTTTCCTTGGATTGGCTACCCTCTTGGGATCTTATTACCAATCGTCGAAAGCCTTAGAACAAACTATTTTCGAGCCAAAGTGTGGGTTCAAGGCCCCGACACTCCGAATCTACTTAGGTCTACTCACAACCCTTTCTCTCGGACAAGTTTGTGAGCTCAAACAAGGCAAATCATAAGCATACAACAACCTCTCACTAATAAATATGCAAACTCTTCACCAAGCATACAAAGCAAAGTAGACTCACAAGCTAAATCTAACAACATAAACATTAACTTACAATCATAGCACTAGGGTTGTTCATTGGGTCGGGTCGGATAGACCCGACTGGTTTTGGACCCGACTCGGTCTCTATCGGGTCCAGTTGGTTGTACCCGAGACTCGAGCCGACTTTATGGTCGGGTAGTCGGGTTTGACTCGGTCGGGTGTCGGGTTGAGTCGGGTAGAACCCAACAGACCCGAACCCTAACACTAACTCCCAAATCAAAACCCCCAATTTTTAATCCTAAATTCAAATTCAATTATAATCCAAAATTAAAACAGAAAATTGAATTGAAATTGAAATCGGGGACTTAATCGAAATTGTAACCCCCAATTTTTAAACCAGAACCCTAACCCTAACCCCCAAATAAAAACCTCAATTTGTTCCCAAATTCAAAACAAGTGAAATCAGAATTGAAAAGTAAAATTATAATCCCCAAATTACAACTTCAAACCAAAATTGAAATTGAAATTGGGACACTAAATTAAACCCGAACCCTAACCCCAAATTAAAACCCCCAATTTGTTCCCAAATTCAAAAGTAAAATCATAATTAAACCCCCAAAATTGACCCTAATTCTAAACCCTAAACCCCTAAATTGGTAACCCTAACCTTCAATTTCAAAACGGTAAATCAAACCCAAAAGCCCCAAATTAAAACAGAAACCAAAATAAACCCCAATTCGTAATCCTAACCCCCAAATTTGACCCCAAAGTTAACCCCTAAATTTGTAAACTCAATCCCCAAAATCGTAACTCGAAAACCCCAAAATTAACCCACAAATTGAAATACTAAACCCAAAAAATGAAAGATGAAAAGAAGAAACCCTAAGCCTAAAATAAACACAGAAAACAATTTTTACCGTTACCGGAGTTTCATGCATGTCGTCGGTGAGTGAAGCTTGTCTCTAATGGAGAATTGATCCGTTGGAGATTCCTCTATCCACCATCGATGATTTATGGTGGATGAAAGGCTTCTCCAATAGATCGATTCACAACGTAGAGTGTTTGATTGTGAGAGACAGAGAGTAGATGGAGAAGAGACAAGAGGGAGGGACGATGGACGACGAGATGAGAGAGGAGGCCAGAGAGGAGACAAGACGAGACGAGAGACGCTCGAGAGTTGAGAGAGACAAGTCGAAGACAGAAACGAAACGAGGGTTGAGTTTGAGTCGCTGAGAATAAGATGTGTGTGTGTGGAAGAGGTTGTGACACATCAACAAAAATCAACGTTTGA
Organism: Geranium brycei; assembly: GCA_036897365.1. Lineage (NCBI taxonomy): Eukaryota > Viridiplantae > Streptophyta > Magnoliopsida > Geraniales > Geraniaceae > Geranium > Geranium brycei. The sequence goes on along the minus strand of JAYMTP010005842.1, from coordinate 1,855 downwards.
GATGAATGGTAAAGAGTGAGATCAATGGTCCACGTCGCTCGGTGAGTGAGCTCTCTTTCTCTCTATTGCATCCCACATCGGAAGCGTATAAACGTTTTTAAACGTTTATAAGCTTTCGTGTTGAATTGATTTGCAAAACCAACAACTGGGTTGGATTGTGCGCTCATTATTCCTAGTGGGCTAGTGTGTGAGCCTGGCGATATAAAATGGGTTGGCCCTTTATGTGAAGTATATTCGGGTTACTCGGTGGTTTTGTAAATCACACCTGAGGCCTGACTCACTTGTCAGTCGGGTTGGGTCGATCCAACCCGATTTTCACTCAGTTTTGTCGGGTGTCGGGTCAATCGGGTTTGGGTCGGGTTGGGTCGTCGGGTAAGTCGGAACCCGGGTAAAAATGAACAGCCCTACATAGCACTATCACAAATCATGTCTAGCACCCATGGTTTTGGGGGTGTAGCCCAAAACCATGGTGCTCAAGTCAAAACACATGGATGAACAAGAAAACATAAGAACTAGAGTCAAGAAATACAAACTAAAGCCCACGGTGGGTTTGAACAAGTAGAGATGCTCTTTGTTTCCTCTTGATGATGATGGATTTGTGGTGGAAATTCCTTCCTCTTCAAGAATCCCTTCAAAGTTCTTCAAGAATCTTCAAGAGCTCAAGAACTATGGAGGTCTTCAAGCTTCAAAGCAATGAAACAGTGCTGGAAGGGGTTTGGAGTGGCTGCTGATTTTGAAAAAGTAGGTGTGTGTAGGATACCTAGGTCACTTGTTTTATATAGGGGATGACTTTTGGGGTGTCACGATCGTAAGAGGGAGTGTCACGATGAGAAACACATGATTCTTTCCTGCTTTTGGGACTACTTTGACTGGTCAATCGTCTTGGGATGTCACGATCGTCTCGTCTGCTCGTGAGTCACGATCGTGACCGTCTTCTGTCCCGATCGTCTCCCAGTCGTGACGCTCGTTGTATGTGCCCACGGGTTGTGCTCCTTAGCTTGTCACGATCGTGACTAATTGATGTCACGATCGTGAAAAATTGAATTTCTTCACTTGTCATGTTGCTTGAGCCACAAGTCTCGTCCTCTCACGTCCCGATTTTAGTTCCAAAAGTGTACCTACATCCAACATAAACATGCAGCAATATCCAAGTCCAATTGGCCCTAAAATGAACGAAACGAGGTGAATAAGTGTTATAAATGTGCGATTTAGCGGGTTCAAACGGAGACCGCTTGACCCCGTATCATTAACCAGCCTCACTTAAGGGTCATATTTAAACCTGTTTCCCACCACTCAAATCAATATACTGGGTCCCTGTCACGTTATACCAGTAGACTTGATCATATAGTTCGCAATTAAGGGGACGCAGCTTTAAGTATAGATATGATAGAATCTCCCTCCTCGGCGCTACAAGCATATAAAATAATTACCTACGTTTTCCTAATCCATAAGTAACTAAGGCATCGCCTCAACCTCGAGGGGCAATCAGAAAGACAAGTTCATAATCACAACGATAAACATGCGAATCTATGAATTAAATCATGCATCATAAAATTCATAAATAACATAAATAACGAAATGACAAATGAACTAAAATCAAACTGCATTCATTGATAAAATAATTTATAAAGAAATGGTGAAGAGAATAAAACCCATTGGGTTCTCGGTGTGAGAATCAATACATGGTTTCGATCTCCGGGTCTTTCCTACAAGCTTGGACCTTGAGCCTTCAGACACGAGTTCTGAAGAACACGAAGAACACTAGAGAGAATGTACAGTAATATGGTGAGATGTGGAAGTGAAGGATGATGAAAATGAGATCAGGGGCTGGCTATTTATACTAGTCGAGTCTGCC
>JAYMTP010005841.1:0-12836 GCA_036897365.1 Geranium brycei | reverse complement strand
GTTTTGGAAAATTTGAAAGTTATGAGTAGTTTGGTCATTTTACAGTGAAAATTAACTGAAAATCTAACGGAATGTAGCTACGTGAGAATATCAAAACTCAACGCACCTCAGAAAAGAAAAAAAATACATTAGCTGTAGTTATGTGAGAAACCTGTCAAACGAGATGTAGCTACGTGAGATTATCCCTTATTCATCTAACTCAAAATTGAGAGTATATTTGTATTTAATATTTGAAACATGACTAATAACTATAGTCTTTAAATTAGTATTGCATGAAAGTTCTCAAATTACTAATAATGACAAATTGTCCCTCGACACCGCAACTGTTTGAGTCTCGTACTATTGGTAGACAAGTATTGGTTTCGAATCTTGTTGCGATCAGAATGAGAAAGGGTTAAATCGTAAATTTAGAATATGCTTTTTAAAATATCGAAAAATTCCCGTCCCTGTCATGTATTTGAGCGAACTTCATCTCCCCACAAGAGTTTACCTTCCCAAATAGTTAAGGGCTGGAACTTTGAAACCATGAAATGTGTTTCTGCCTCCATTTCTCAAATGTTAAGCTTTTGAAACTGTTTCAAAAGCAGGCGACAAGTATATCATCAACAAACAAGAAGCATAAAACATATATATTCAACCCAAAACAAAATGCAATCTCATTATCTCCAAACATGGAAATCCTTACAATCCCACAACATAGCAGAACAAAAACAAATGTCCATATTGCAAAATCTCACATCATGGATAATGTTACAACAAAAAGAAATAAATATTACTGATGGACGCGGAACATAGAGGTTATGTTTGCTTTCGTTGCGCCAATTCCTGCACAAGCAAGCAAAATGTGTTAAAAAAACATTAGCATATAGTTGTGGAATCTCATCAAAGCTGAGATTGTATATAGGAGAGCATAACAAAAAATCTGGTATATATGAGTGAGTAATGTTCATAAACGACTAACATTTAAAAGTAAAGTTCACAACACAAGGCTTGCATCATTTTCATAATAATTAACTAGGAAAATGCTCTAAAATATATTCTTCTACTTTTATACAGTTATCTTCACAACAACCAACCAACAAAAAATGGTCTCAAGCTATATGTATCCTTGAGATCACTCTAATTAATGACCCAAATTAGTACTTATTTTGTAATTGTACGACATGTACTCATTTGATCTTGCTGATCAAAAAAGTTGTACTCATTTGATCTAGCATTTACATAAATACAAATTGAAATCTTATTTAACTTTGTAAACTAATGATCAATCCCCAATTAGATATGTGAAAGGGTTACATGTATGAAAAGAAGTGGTAGGTATAGAGTTGAAGCAGAACCTTGTGTTGCAGCAATAGGAACATCTGTATGAGCAGCTCGAGTAGCAATTTGTGTTGAACCTGAACACCATGAAAATAGAAAAGTTAGGTGTTATATTGAATCGTATGCAATAAACAGTGAATATATATGCCATCAACTAGATAGAGAGATAGAAAAATGTGATGAATAAACAAGTTACAAGCAAACCAAGAGTTGATCAACTGATCCAATTCTAGATGGCCACATATATTTCAATGTGTAGAGCGTTTGAGTTCTCAATCTAATGATAAGCTTCAAACTTTATAATAACTGATGATGGGTCAACATAATTTGTGATCATAAAATACATTCTTATTGTTGTAAGCAGAAATATATGATATAGAAACAAATACAGATCAAAGTAAAGGCACATTATAATTTATGTATTTCACTGACAACGTGTAGAGAAATTTTTATCGAGAATATTGATCGGTAGAATAACCAAGTAAATTTGTTAAGGATACATGATTTGAATTTAAACTATGATCAAATTTAGAAAATATGAAACCTATAATATGACAACATGTACGAAATTGGGCTTAAACACCAAATTGCCAAATCCCAAATATAGCCTCAAGTACAACCAAACCACCTTATTGACTAATTAATGGATTCTGAACCGATTCAAAGCATATACAAAAAATATACATACCATCGATGACAATGTCAATCTCATAGTTGTCATCAGGAGATGAAGCTGGCACTTGTGCCACAACAGGTAGAGCTTCAGCTGGATCAGGAGCTGCATAACAATATTTCCCCGCCAACATACAACAAGAGATACAAATAATATTATAGTTTTCAGGAGAGCTATATATATGTGTATTAAGATAAATATCATGACTTCTGAGATTGCTTCATAAAATGAGTGTTCAATTACTAAATATATTATTTACTTATAGATAAATGATTTATCAATACATATACATCGGGAATGAGTTTACCAAGAAACCTAGCCGTGTATGCATTTGTGTGTTATGTAATCTTTATATCCAAAATAAATATCTCCTTTCTCGAAATTGTTTATCATATAATGAGTGTCCAGTTACTAAACATCAGTATCATCCATTTGAAATATAATTTTTCAATAGGCATCGATTGTCAGGGAAGTACATGTTCCTAACATTATATGCCAATCATATTCTAATATGCTAATGAATCATAGACCCCACCACTACACTAATGATGCATTTAAAAAGGAAACAGCTATGGTCGTCCATCTTAATTCGAAAGAATATGAAAGAAATGAGTTCACTGTAATAAACACAAGGTTAAAACAAACTTCAAATCAACCATCATCCCTTTAACTGTTATGACACACACAACAATCATACCAAAATTAGTCAAAATGGAAATAAAGTTCTCTTCCGATCAACGGCTCAAAAGAAGCCACCTAACAACGCAGTGTGTATGTGTTTGAAAGCCGGGTATATATATGGCTCGAAAATTTTGACTTGGCTTCATGCTTTATAATATCGTAATTGTTTCGCTACATTCCAAAAAGTGCAAGTTGGAAAGAAAAACAACAATCCGCATAATACACCTAAGTTGGGATTCCTATCATTCATTTCACTTTTGTTACTATTCCTAACCATCAACTTATCATTAATAGAATTTTCCATCATTTTATTTTCAAAATGATAATTTTACCCTTCAAATTCAAAATAAATTATTAAATTTTGAGAAAATAGACTATTAATTCTTTTTATCATCAAAACTTAATAAATAATATTTTTTAATTTTTAATTTTGAAGGGTGAAATTATCATTTTAAAATAAAATGATAAAAATGCAACAAATGACAAGTTCAGGACTAGTAATTGTAAAAACAAATCAGAGCTTAAGAATAGATCATTTTTGCAATTTTCCCTAGAAAAATAACCCTACATTAAGATCATTTAAGTATCTTAATGGGCTTCTATTGTGAGTGTTGATGATGATGTCCCTTGCGCTTTTACTTGGGGAAAGACTCTGCCACAAACCTTGCTTCTGTTACGTTACGAACGATTCCTAACCTCTAAATTAAGCAAATTAACGGTTGAGATATGGGACCATGAAACCATTGTAAACCGAGTCAACGAAGGTATTATGGTTTTCTGATGACTTATTAATTCAGAAGGCTCCTAAAATCAAGGAACTAATTTCATCAATCACTCTATAAATGATCCATTACGAGTAGGTCTTTGACCATTTCGAAAAACAAAAATGGCCGCCATGAACGAGAGCATCGATGAATCCATGATCGGAGGTGAGATTCATGAAATATATAGATCAAAACTCATACTATATACAACAACAATATTTTATGTATTTCAGATGGTCAACTAGTGATCCAACCACAAACCAATCTGGTATGTGTTTCCATTTATATTGTTGCTGATAGTTTTTATGGTTGATTCAATATTATATCTAAATCGTCTTTAGATGTTGTCAATGGGTGGTCAATAGGCGATAATGGCGATTACCAACCACGCTGTCCGATTGAAATGAAACCAAAGGTAGGATTGAGTTTCACTGACTTGTCTGCTAGTGTGTCGTTTTATAAGCAGTACACAGCAACTGTGGTTTCATGACGTGTTTTGGTACACAAATTGAAATATGATGAAGAATTCACTTGTTCAATTTGAAAACGTTATGCATATAAAAATGAAATCGAATATAATTATTGGAATTCGATACCCGGTGTGACAGTTTCTTCATGATGTGTGACATGCATTGTCTGTGTTTTGAGTCGGTTAATACTGAACCTATTACATTCTTTATGACTACATCCTGGGTTGTGATAATGCACATGGTTGTTTATGTTTCATTAATCGTATAAAACAGTTGAATAACTCGACAAATGAAGAGATGCCCTTCTTTGTGAGCAATGTTGAATCGAATGTTACACTACATTCATGATTGTCTATTCCCGTGAATGTACAGAACGCTATTGCATACCTACAAGGTAACAGTATGTAGTTTATACACTAGATTTTGTGACGTCCCATATCAGAGATCAATAATGTGATTAATTACTTGTTTGTTTGTTTGTTTGTTTGTGACATAGGGCAAATCGAATGAGACGCAGTCATCATAATGCTCCTAGTTTTACCTCGACACTCCAACACGCTCGAAAAGACGTGTTAACCAGTCACACTCATCATGTTAAAACTCGCTTGTTGTTGTTGTTGTTGTTCCTAATTGGACCTTATCACCAAAAGCATTTGTTATCTATGCTATACTAGCTAGTTTCAGAAGCAGGTGACAAGTAAGCAAGAAACATAGCACCTGTATATATATTCAACCCAAAACAAAATCCAATTTCATAATCACCAAACCTGGAAATCCTTACAATCCCAAAACATAGCAGAACAAAAACTAATTTCCATAATGCAAAATCTCTCATCATGGATAATGTTAAAAACAAAAGGAAATAAATATTACTTATAGATGCAGAACATTGAGGTTATGTTTGCTTTCCAGTTCCTGCATAAGCAAGCAACATATGTTAAGAAACATTAGCATATAGTCGTGGAATCTCGAAAAGCTGAGATTAATGTAGCAGATCATAACAAACTATTTGGTATATATATGAGTGAGCAATGTTTATGGAAAGTAGCATTTAATTTGTGTTATGTAGAAAGCACATTCATTTGTGTTTCAACTATGCATAATTTCTTTTGGTTCTGCTGCTCAAGGTAACTAAAGTTAGGAAAATGTTGTAAAATATGTACTACTTAATTTTATACAGTTATCTTCACAACACAAACAAAATATTGTCCTTGAATTATTTGTATCCTTGAGATCACTATAATTGAGGACCTAAATTAGTACTTATTTTGTATTGTAAGACATGTACTCATTTGACATAACATGTCACATGTGCATAAATGTATGTCTAAAATCCTAATTAACTTTGCTAATGTTTCAGTCACCAATTAGGTTTATGAAAAAGTTACATGTATGAAAAGAAGTATAAAACATACTTACAATTGACAACTTGCATCTCATGAGTGAGTAGAGTTGAAGTTGAACCTTGAGCTGCAACAACAGGAACATCTATAATAGCAGCTAGAATAGCAACTTGCGCTGAACTTGAACACCCTGAAAATAGACAAGTTAGGTGTAATAATACTAATTCTGTATGCAATAAACAGTTAATATGTCATCGACTCGACTTAAAGTGAATATGTTTAGGCAGATAGTAAAATGTTATATATTAAAGGAGAAGGTAAATTTCTTATAACATCGGAATGTAAGTGTGTGTAAGAAATGCATGACCAAATTACAGTGAATATATACATGAGTTACAAGCAAAAGGAAAGAGTTCAACAATCAAACTTTCGGCGGAAAACAAATTTTTCAGCTTCAAACTTTATAAGCAATGATATGCCACCATAATTTGTGCTAGATGCACATAAAAGTGTTATCATAAGAAAAACATGATGCATAAGCAAACATAAATCAAAGTAAAACAATCACTGAGAACACAATATAATTTACGTCTTTCTTTCGTTCACAACATGTTGACTGCATTCACATACATAGGAGAGGAATCTTATATTCAGATCAAATTTAGGAAAAAATTAACAAAATCTAATAATAAGACCGCATGCCAAAAATTGGGCTCATACACCAAATTACCAAATCCCGAACATAAACATAACATACACAAACCACCGATACAGTCGGACCATTGTTTTGGCTAATCAATGGGAATTCAAAATCGATACAGGGCATACGCAACAAGGAAACACATACCATTGATATTATTTTCCATGTCATAGTAGTGATCATGAGATGGAGGTAGCACTTGTGCCACAACAGGTAGAGCTAGAGCTGGAGGTGGAGCAAGAACTTGCACAGGGTCAATAGCTGGATAGTAACAATTTCCTTTTAATACACGAGAAAACAGTTAGCTAGATATATAGATAAGTGAGCTCACAAGCATGAAACCAATATAGTCCTACAAAATAAATATTATGTTCCTCGAGGTTGTTTACTATGAAATATTGAGTGTCAGCATTGCTAAACATATATATTAGTCACTTGGAATATAATTTCTCTGATAGACATCTATCTTAGAGAATTACAATTTGTCCTTACAAAAAATATGCTTACTCATGTTGTAACTGCTAATATTACTTACCAAACTTAGCTAATGAGAGTACACAAAATGGTGCATTTAAAGAGGCAACCCCTAAAATTGAATCACCCACAATTGTGCACCTTAATTTGAAACAAAAACATAAATAAGGAAGGAGTTCAGTTCACTACAAACTCAGCTACTCCATTCATGCTCAAAATTTCACACATTTATGCGAATATGTAAGACTTAAATTCACCAACCATGTATACTATTTATAAAACCAAAACAGTTCCTTACAATTTCAAGATTTGCACTATATGTATTGTAAATACTATACCTTAAATTATAAGCTTTAAACAATCAATAATAATCCATCCCATCATTTTGACAAACGCAGCAATAATATCATACCAAATTGTACGAAAGTATCCAAAACGTATCTAATAATTAAAGCAAAGAAAAATAGTAAAAAAAACAAGAATTAAAACAAAAACATTTGATTACCAAAAGCAGCGAAGACTTGAGCAAACCACCTGACGAGGCCGATCCTACGAAACAGAGTATCCTCCTCGAAATCGAAATCGATGAAAGCCCCGACCTCGTACCCACGACGAACCGACCCATCAACAGATCTGTACACCACGTCGATGTTCGCGTACTCGAACACTTGAATCGGAAAGATCTTCTTTCCGGGAACACCGGACCGGCTCTCCGGCTGAACCAGGAAAGTGACGTCAGCGCCGATCCTGTCGATGCCCTGCCGGTACCCCAGATCCACGTGCCCTCCCGGTGAAATTACCTTCTTACCCTCGACGTGTCCGAATACATTAACCGTGGTCAGAACCATCCCGTCGTCGGTGTGGTTGCTAATTCTCGTCACCGGAACAAAACAAGCCATCTGCAAAAAAAACAGAGACGGACGGGTCGTCAACTTGAGAGAAAATAAATAATTATGAGAAGGGAAGCTGAAAATGATGGGTGCAATTGAAAACAACACAGAAGCTGAAGTCGAGATCGAAAGCTTGACGAACTGCGAAAAGTATTGATTCCATATATAACATGCCGAGCTGTGTTTGGGCTCTTCTTGAAAAAAATGTTTTTTTCCTGAAATTCTGAGAACTTGCATTGTTAATTGTTACAAATGTACCTTTCGTAAGGATATTTTGTGGCAGTGAGAGACGAGGAGGAGGAGGAGGAGGAGCGAAACCAGAAGCAGAATGTTGAGAGAGAGAAGAGAGACACAGAGAAATAGACCGCAGCTTGGTGGTTGGTTGTCATTGTCGCACTGGTGTGAACGGTGTGTGGGGTGCGTGAGTGTGAAAGATGCATATTGGGTCCAGGATTCATTTCAAAACCGAGGCCCGTTGGAATCTTTACTTGGGCTGATTGGGTATTGTAATAACGGGCCTCTTTATTTAAGGCCCAAAACTGAAAGGCCTATTGCAATAGGCGATGGACCATATCATGTCCCCACCAAAATTGGGATATTATAATGGTTGAGACGAACCACACGTATATATCATGTCCGTTTCATTTGGTACATAATATATCACAAAATTGAAATATATTTAATTAGAAAACAAAAATATTTTCCATTTTCCATTTCCCATATTTATATTTGATGATAAACAAGAACACAAGTACAAAACTATAAGTCAAAGTCTTCGGTGTGGGGCTGATCCAGTCTGTTATTAATGCCAAAATTTAATTTTTATTTTTATCAAAATCAAGATCCAAAATATGTCTAATTGGGAATTCAAGATTCTTTCCCTTTGATCCATCGGTTCATCTCTGGTTAGTTTCTTTGATTTCACCAGTGGATCCAAATGAAAGAATCTTTAATTTAAATTCATATGAAAATAATTTGAAAAAAAATAATTGGTATGCATAAATAAAATTAATATTTTAGTTGTGAATCTGATCTTATGTGCAGCCTATTTTACACCAAAATCAAGAAAGAGAGTGAGAGAGTACATGAAATGAGGGAGAAGATGGGTTTAGCTTCAATTGAAAAGAAAGAGAAAAGGAAAGTAATTACCAACCTATGTATATACAGTGATGATTGATCTGTGCATGATAATGAGCTCCGGCCGACATCTTCAAGTGTTTCCGGCAAATAATTAGCAGAATCAGCAGCTTTCTGATCACCATTATAAGGCATAAGCTCCATGGTCTGTGAATCTTGCTACAGCTCTGTATAGGAGAAAGAGAGAGCTTTAGTTGAATCTTGATGTCCATTTCTACAATATGAGGTCTTCTAGTAGACAATAGGTATGTCTGACATATATTAATATGATATTTATTTTGAGTCATATTAAAATATTTTTCTCCCTCCACTAAAACAAATGCCGTTCATTATTGAATACAAATTTTGTCAATATTATGTTTTTCTTAAGAGAACAATATTATACTTTTAAAAAACATTTATGGGTAATTTTATATCAAGAATTGAGCCACCAATATATAGCAGATGTAACATCCACCATGTGAAGTTCACTAATCATACCAATATGCATTTCAAAAATCATTGCAACCAATTCATGTGTTTGAGGTTCAACCACATTCGCACTACTGTTTGTGCCGGTATCAGAAAGTTTCTTTGAACCATTTTTCTAGTATATGCTGTCAGTCCGTAAATGGTACGTCTTTTCACAGTGAAAACATGACCTGTCACCTAGAACTTTTGCTTCTGATATGACTTCTTTTTTAACATATTTTTCTTTGTTTTCATCTTCAAATGGTTCAAACATTTCTTTTTGTGACTTTCAACCACATAATTCATTCTAGAACTTGGATACACGGAATCTCTTGCACGATTCAGCCTCAATTTGCAAGTGAGTATGAAATTTTTCTATGGTTGTATTTCCGGTTTAGTGAAAATTTTCTTTCTAAAATCATTCCACGAACTAAGGTGTGGGTGTGTGCGTACACGCGTGCGTGAAAAGCGCTGATACTTAAGTACTAAGGTGTCATTTTTCCTTAAGAAACATAACATTTTTATTGCCTTTCCTCAATAATATTTCTTCATCGACCGAAACCCAAAAAATTAACCATCATATGCATCTCAATTGCCATCAACCAAAAGTATGGTTGACATAAACACATCCAAGCCAGCAAAGTAATGTGTAAATTGCTTCCACCACCAAAAAAATGTTGAAAAGTTCATAAAACACACATTCATGTTTAAACATTCAAGTCTATATATGGAATAATGTTGAAAAGTTCATAAAACACACATTCATGTTTAAACATTCAAGTCTATATATGGAATCTGGCTGAAAGTTTGAGTTTTGGACCCAAAATCGGGGGATAATGGCACATAACAAACAATCCGATGAATGGACGTAAATACTTCATTCCTTGAACTGTAATTTAATCACAATTACTTAGTACTTTGTGCATTGTAGGGAATGAGGTCAAAGTTACCCCCAAATCATCAAAATATCAAATTTATGCATCACAATGTCAATCATGGCATTGAAATCAATCCTAACGTTGATAATTCAAAATAAAAAGGTTAATAGTTACGTATCTGTATTATTGGTAAGTTAGCATCAATCATATCCATTCAATTTTTAATCTAATGGACATCAATGATTCCTAGGTCTGTACAGAAAATTTTGGTTTTCCCTTGATTACCACGTTAGGAAAAATCATTATAAAGAAAAAAAAAGGTTTAAGAAATTGATAACATACCATCTTTTTTACAAAATAGGTATTTTTCCAAAATTACAAAATTGCCACTGAAATTAAACTTTTAAACGAGAATAAATAATTAAACTTATTAATCTACTTCCATTTTAATTTTGTTTATAATAACTTTTTAAAATGTTGATTAAAAATCATGCCCATATTTATATACATTTTGAAACTGATATATTTTAGAAACACGATTATAGCATCGGGCATATTTTTAACTAAAAACTAAAATAAAAATATAGGTATACAAAGTTGAATTGAAAAATAATAAATAAGTTGGGTACTTCAAAAAATTAAAATAGTTGGGGAGATCATGTTGAGGTTGGGATGGTCAACCGAAGAAAAGAAATATCGATGAATGCTTTTTTACATTATAAGGGGAATTGTGTCATTTAGGAAAAAAATATTTTGCTAAACGAACAATTAGTTATCTCTGCGTTTTGAAATAAAAAATACACAACTATTAATTGTAAAAATAGAATAATAATTCACTAACACCTTTTGAAATTAACCCAAGAAAAATTCAACGCAAGTACCTAGTTGAGCATGCATTGAAGAAGCAAGAAACATAGAACCTATATATTCCACCAAAAGTAAAATGCAGTATCTCATGATAAAGCTATTTTTGCAATCTAATATCCCAAAAAATAGCCAGTTTTGGTATCCAAATACAAGGCAGAACAAAAAGAAGAGAATCTCTCATCACATGGATAATGTTAAATCATCAAGATTGTCTTTTAAGGAAGAGAAGTGCTAAAATAAATTAGAGGCAAACAAAAGGTTGTCCAGAAGAGTTAAGGCAGTGATGGATGTGGAACATAGAGCTTATGTTTGCCAGAGTCGCATCATCAGTTCCTAATAACATGTATACAAAAACATCGATCAGCATATATCTTTATCTGTATAGTATGTACAATCCCAGAAAATTAAGCTCTGATTGTAGGTAGCAAAAAAGCATAACAAAAATATGATGGGAGTGAGTAAATGATGTTTATAGAGAATTGCATATGCGTGAATGTGTTCATATGAAAATTAAAGCACATTCATTATTTGTGTTTGAATAGCTATCACAATTTCTAATTTGGTTGGGTTAAGTGAAGTTGAATATATTTTAGCATGCTATTTAAATGGTTACTTGAAGAAGATAAAGAGAAAGTGGTAAGAGTGTGTCATGCATGTACTGTATAACTATGATACTTTTTTTTGCAAAAAAATGTTTTGTACTTTGTAAATGATAAAAATGTGTTAAATTTTATTTTTGCAAAAATGTAGTATCTGATTATGCAGATTTTAATCATAAAATAAAAATAGAAAAACTTTTTAAAGGTATATTTGAGTTTTTAAAATAAATAGTTTGTAATTTAAGAGCATTTTTGTCATTTCTAATTAGAAATACATACCGTTTGCATGAAAAACAAATTTTAAAGCAAGTTTTTGCCATCAACGAAGAACACATCACGTACTCTCTAAGAAAATTTTTATATAATATATATTATGACATACTTTTATTCATTTATTTTTTGAAATAAAGCAGAACAATATTATTAAGGATTGTTTGCACTAGAGAGAATATGACAACCAAATCATATCCACCTAGACCACCTCCAAGTCAGAGCTCAAAAAGAGCAAAGATGGTCTTAAACTATACCATCCTATTAATCATACCCAGTGACCTCTAACTAATAGCTATAACAAATTCTAGAAACAAGTTTCAGCATTATTTGGTATAATTAGTAACATTGAATGTTTAAATCTACAATACATAGTAAATACATGCATGATATACAAATCTAACTTCAAAAGCTAGGCTCCCAACATAAAATATTTTCATATAGATATGAGGATGAACGTCTCCAAGAAGCTGGAGGCATGGCTCAAGGCTAATAGACCAAAGCCTCAGCTTGGACAGGGGGAGGTGCAAGCGCCGGAGGAAGCGTCGAAGGTCAGAATGAAACGTGTAAGTTTAATTTTTTTTTATTTAATTTTAATATTTCAAGTTAGTATATTAATTAATTTTCATTTACAGTATTACATTCAGCGGGTGCTTGAGGATTGGAAGAATAACGAGGCGAACCACTTGGAGGATGGGACTTTAAAGAAGATGACCGACGCCGAGGAGGACGAGTTCATGCGACTAGCTGCTGCGCATGTCATAGAGACTGAGGCTGCCGAGGGAATAGAAATAACACCCTCCCGAGGACGAGTCATCCGGGGTTTCGGGAGTTATTACGAGGCACCGGCGAAGCAGCGAAGACGTAGCACCGACGGGTTTGCTGCAGAAGAGTTCCAGAGTCAATTGAGTGCAGCGGCGCAGAGGGCCGAACATGCTAACCAGAGAGCCGAACAGGCTACCCAGACGGCTGCAGAAGCTACCCAGGCGGCTGCAGAGGCTAACGGGAGGACTGCAGAGCATGAGAAGACCATCGCTGAGCACACGATGATGTTCCGATACTTTCAGGAGCATTTCCAGTTTGCAAATCCCAATCTGCCTCCATTTGACCCGAGTAGGTATAGGGATCCTCTTAATCCTTCGTCATAGTTTATAAATTCTCGATCAATGTAAATATTTGAACAATTTTAATTTTATTTTAATTTTAAAAAATAACTTTGTGACGGCGCACAATTAATGTGCGCCATTAGTTAAGTGTCGTTGCCGGTGACGTCGCCGTCAGTTTTGTAACGGCGCACACGGCAATGTGTGCCGTTACAAG
>JAYMTP010005840.1:0-12837 GCA_036897365.1 Geranium brycei | reverse complement strand
AAAAGAAAAAAAAGGTAGGATATGAAAGTGTGAAAAGTGTATATTTAGGTGCACAAAAGTGTCATTTTCCCTAAGAGATTTATGGAGGCCCAATTAAAATGAGAGTAAAAATAAATTTTTGCATGTCATGGGATTCGAACTCGTGTCCACGAAGTACTACCTCTGATACCATATTAGATGATCAACTCAACTAAAACTTAAATTGATAGTTGAAGTATCAATTATAATTTTATACTCTAACACGTTTTATATACTATACATATCTTATTTATATTTTCTTACCGATCATTTAACAACGTCGATGAAATATGCTTTTCACAACAAACAAAAAACATAATTAACAAATGTAAATGAATACAATATAAGTTAAATAAATTATAACATGCAAATACAATGTAATTAAGTGAGGTTTATAGCGGCTTGAGCGTGACCTAGTGATTGTCATTGCTCGTTTCCCGATATCATATCAAGGTTGGGATTTAATACATTATTTATGTGGAGTGGGTTTAAGGATACTTATGGAAAGTGATGTAATATTTATAAAAAGAATTGAGGTTTGCATTAATTTTTCATTGATTTAATGATGTTTGGCTTGAATCGAGACTTGTATTAGATTACTGGCTAACCTAATATTGCATCTTACCAAAATTTATTTTTGGTAATATCTGTATTCTTTGGTCAACAAATATACTTTCTTAGAGCAATGGTAGTTTTTTAGAACCTATATAAATAAGGAAAAATTGTAAAAGTCTCTTTATAATAATTATTTTTTTCACCAACTCTTTCTTAACTGTATTTTTGCAAAACTCTCTCTCACTCGTGTTCATTTTTGCACCGTCTATGCAAATTTGTAAAAATTAATAGATGTGTCACTCAAATGTTCAACACTTAAGTGACACTTCCGTTAATTTTCACGAATTCACACAGAAGATATAAATTTAAACATGATTAAAGAAGTGTGTAAGAGTTTGTACAAAAAAAATAAGTGTAAGGAAACTTTTTGTAATTTTCTCTGCAAGTAATAAATAAGCATCCTCATGTGTTAATTAAGAAGAATATTTGGCTTTTGCCTTAAAATGTATTAAAAGGAAAAATAATAATACATATTTTTTAAAATTAAGTTAGATAATACAATGTTAAACGGCAATCAAACTCGACAGTCGACACAAACACTACTTTCTCTGTGAATTTTAGTCAAAATGGTTGTATTATATCATATAAAGGTGTTGACAATTCAGGTGTCATATTAAATGCTAATTTACTTTTTTGAAATTTAACAAAATCAATATATTTAAATTTATTAGACGACGATAGGATAAGAGATTATCATTAAATCTACCAACTACTCACGTCGAGCTTATCCTTTTGACCAGCAAAGTCAAAGTGTGATAATAATTAATAAAAGAAAAGTTTGTTGGGCCCACAGATATGGATGGCTGTGGTCGTACCCAGAACCAGGTGTGGTTGCTGACAGGAGATCGCAGCTTTTTTTGTATCTTCGTTGGTTTGAAATATTTGTCCGAATTCTGACGTCAGCTAGCGAGTGGAGATAGTGCCAACGACAGCGAATTTTGATGCCATTTGCTCCCCAACTGACAGCTCATTTGATTTTTCAGTAACTTTACTCAATCATATGACAATAATTATCGTAAATATATATTAATTAATAGTCATATATTGATTGCTGATTTGGAGGAACTTTTCAATGTTCTTAACGGTATGAAGCCGTTGACTTTCCTTTTTTATCTATAAACAAATGTAATTGTTGTTTATAACTATGTTATGTCTTTTAAACTTAATTCACCATTCTTGTTATTGCTACTGAGTTTGTAAAAAAGTGTTTTGTATAAATTAATACTTCATAAGTATGAGAAAACGCAACGGTCCTAGTGATACAAAGAGACTATATCTGGTCAGTGACCAGAGTTCGAGTAAATTTACTTTCGTATAAAAGTGGGTTTGGGGGTTGAACTTGGGGTGGCTAGAAAATATATATTTTCTCATGTTTACAAGTTGTCGGTGTGTCGAGAAGGAGTGTCTATGATTATAGAAGATGACCTGATATGTTACCACACTTTTTGAATATGAGAAACCAATATCATAACTGTGTGAATAAGTTTTGATTGTTTTAATATTTCAATTCGGACTACTTAAAATTTGCAATCATAAAAAACAATAACAAAAATAGAATGTTGTGGTCTAAATATTACAACACAATGGAAATGTAAAGTTTACAAATAAACTGAATTATGTGGAGTGGATACAATATGGTTCCTAATTGATTATCACGGTTTATAGTTTACGAGAACCAAAATCAATGAATTTTTTTTTAAAAAAATTAAAACTAAAACCGAACCGTTATTCATAGTTCTCGATTTTTCAGTTAAGATACAAATCAATTCTCGATTCAGAGCCAGTTTCGGATCCAAATCGAACACCCCTAGTGAGCTATAGATCCAGTCCAGAATGTGATGCGATTGTGTAGGCTAATGTGACCACGGGCTTTAGATCAAACACAGAAAAGCCCTGTGGGCTTAAGCCCAACGGTTGGAAGTGGGCCGTCATAGAACACTAGAAAAACCAATCGACAAACGACGACGTAATAGGCACAACCTTTCAGTTTCAGCCACTGAAACATTTTGCCAACGTGTTCAAATATGGAGCTAATCAGAGAGCGACACGCGTCCGAGCTCACAGCGGGCCTGAGTAGTTTCGTTACTTTCCCTCCAAAGAAGAGCTTTTGTTCTCGCCCAAAAATCTGAGCTCTTTGCTCGTTCGCGCTAAACTCGCATTTCTCTTCTCCGCTGAAAATGCTTTGCGAATCGATTCTCTGAGACAGATCGAGGTACGTAAATCGCTTTAATGCCGATCTTCGTCTGGATTTGAATAGAACTGCGTTCTATGGAGATTGCTAGTTCTTGTATGGTTTTGATTCTGCTTCTGCATGTTTTTTTTTTCGTTTTTGCATATTCTCGATCAATTAAGCTGCTAATTGAGAAAAACCATTATCGTCGTGCTGCTAGAGGTGACCAAATGCTTTTATATGTATGCGTTCTGTAAGTAGAATTGTGCAATTTATGAACAAATGTTGGTTGTCAAATACGTTATTGGTTTATGAGAACTCAGATTTTAGTTTTGGAGATGGTTGTTAAGAGGAAACCTAATTTAGCTTGAATTCAGAAGGTTAATGACATTCTTCAGTTTGTGAGTAATCGTCAGCGGCGATTCACTGGTTTTAATTAGCACATTTAGGTATGCGTGAGAGTTGAATGTTTCAAACTAGATTTTGATGGAGTGCTGATTTATATGTTCCCTTGCCATTCTAGGAATTATGTCTATTTCGGCGACATCTTCTGATGCATGGTGTTAACCCACTGATTTCACTTGACACTGTGGTCGTTCGATGTTTGGCTGCTTTGATTTGAGGGGATGATCAATATGTTCAATGGTTTCACCCAAGAATGAGGGGGTTCCTGTAGTTCTATTTAAATATGTGCTTAAGCACTTGATGATAGATTTTAGGTTAGAAAATGTAGTTTGAAAGATATCATTCCTTCAGATAGTTTTATATAGTGACCGAGGCTTTTATTTCATAACTTCTCTCATGCTCCTCCAAGACCCTTCTGTTGTTTAATAGACTTAGACGGGAGGCCAGACAATTGAAACATGTGATAAACATTAAACATAAATGACTTGAAGTTGGGAACTCCTAATATGGTAGAAGCTGTTGTTTAATGAACTTGGCAGGTATAGCATCTCTGAGTTCCAATAGCTTGGAATTGGTATTTTGTAAGCCATATCTAGCTTCAAGCTTTTAGATAGAGGTCATAACCCATACAGGTGAGAGGCCCAATAATTGCTGAAAGATCAGGTAAACCTGGATGGGCTTCAAGGTTTTAGATTGAGTCATAAGGGCTAGAATGTTTGCCAAAAGATAAATGATTGTTCCCCATATGTGTATTGGTATATAGCTAATGTTACAGAACTGGTGCTGATACAGTGCTATTCCATTACTTAGGGTGTTGGTTTTTCCAATATCGGAGACAATGGATGTGAGTTCAAAAAGAATTGTCTGAATGGAGGCTGTGGGACATCCTCTCTCTACCAATACTTTTTCTGATTCCTCTTTCTTTCTGATTTTGATTTGTTAAAAATATAAATCTATGAGATGTTTGCATAATTATTCTACTTGTCTGTCAAATCAGCTGAAGAACCAGAATAGGATCCAAATAAGCACAAAATATGAGAATCTTGAAACTTTGTGGGTTATGTAGCTTTGTCTGTGTGAAAAAATTGTTATCAAAATGTTCGAATTATTATTTGAGTTTAAGCTGATACAACTATGATCCCAAAAAAAACTTCTGTTTATGTGTGTGCCATTGAACAAGTCCCTTTATTTCCTTATTGAGAGCGTTACTGTGAAATATTGTTGCAATGACAGAATGACTTGAGTTTCAACAATTCCAATCCTATCACAATTTTTTGAGACCAAGTCAAGAGAAATGACTGTTAGTGTATTTGAGTGAATCTCACAAGAAAAAAACTACCTAAAGTTATCTTCCTTTTTTAAGAACATTTTCTCTTACTTCTTTAGGCTCTTTAGTCTATTCTATCTTTGAGTCCAACAATTTCAACATCAAACCGGATTTTATTAGTCAGAGTATATTCCTTCAGATGATGAAAGAGAAAAGGAAAGTATAGCTTTTGTTGAATGTAGTGGTGCTATTCTCTCCATGTGTCATCAGTTGTGTCCATAGAAGACATTTCAAATACAGAACATAAAGTTCCCGCCTCCTCTCTATCCATGTTCTAGAAAAGAAATGTCAGAACAAATATCTCACATGCGAGATTAGATTTATAGTTTAGCGATCATGATTGGACGTATATTATGATGTGAAATATTAACAACTCTAGATGGGAGTAGTTTTCCACCTTGACCTAGTGGTTACATTCAGATAATAAGCTGAAGAAAAACATAAAAGACGCACAAGTATTTGCGATACTTGCTTACTATACATACCAAATTTTCCGAGAGCTATTATGACCACTAGCTTAGCAACACATTTAAAACTAGAAACAGGGTACTAAAGGTGCAGTAATATTAGTAGTACTACTTGAGCTGCAAAGCGAAGTGGATCTTTATTGTTGGTGATAGTGGCTGTGTTTATGTTAGGAATTCGTAGTTCAGTAGAGCTTTAGATTTTTCATCCTGCGTGCATATCAGAGGAAAAAACAAAGTAAGTGACTAGCCAAATAAACACATTTTAGCCTTTAGGTGTGTGCATATCTGGATGAATATTAAGGTTTATACAGTTTCATATGCAATATTTTAAAGCTCTAATACAAGAATAGGTATTGTTAGAATATTTTTTATGGGAAATTTGTATTACCAAAATCTGAACTCATTGCAGGTAAAGTACTGAATTTTACAGGTTAATATTGGACTGTTAGAGTAGCACAGATGTAAAACAAAGTTCAGAATTAGCATTATTGTCCAGCTATAGCCTCTTTTTTTTTCTTTTTGAAGTAAAAGAAAGAAGTTTATACACTGTAAATGAGTTGAGTGCATGCATGTAAAGTGGATTTATGGTTAACAGGAACAGGAAGTCTGCTGGTTAGTGATGTTTAATTTTCAACAAATATATTAATTTTAGACAAGGTTGCTTCATTTAGGTGATCATTAAGATTTCATATTTAACTATCAAGAACTGCACATACCTCTTCTCCTCGTCACTGATGCCGCTCCCACCAGTAGCCTTGTAATTGGGGAAGGGTACTAGGCCTGACTCAATGTGCTTCACATCCTCCACAAGCAGCGCATAGTGCCTCTTCACCTCTTCTACAGTTTTCCCACCAACTGCCTTGGCAACATTGTACCAACGATCCGGCGTGTCCCTGTCATACACAGCCAGAGCCCTCTCAAAGGCTTTGTTTTGCTTAGCAGTCCATGAGCCAGAACCACGGGAAGACATTGATGCCATTTCTTGAAACTCTAAGTACTTACCGGTTTAAGACCAAGAAAACAATGATAGGACGGTTGAATGTAATGAAAGGTGAGCTGGGAAATGAAAACCAAAGAGAGGGAAGTCAAGTGTTGATGTGAATTATATGAGCACAAAGCTGCTCTTTATATAAGCTGAGAGGTAAAGTGGGGAGGTGGCAGTTGGCACACAAGCCTTGCAAGGCCATTGTGAAGATAAGATTTAGTGTAGCAAGAGATAGAAAAGGAAAAAAATAAGGTAGGTTTCTACCTCTCTTAAGAATTTGTGTGGATAAAGATCTTCTGGTTTTTATTCTTTCCTTGCTTGCAGGTAGGACCCTTTTATGCATACCACATTTTACTTTTTGTATAGCGAGCTGCAGCAAATTTTCATGTGTGCACCAGTCACACACACACTGTTGTTCCTTAGCTCTAAAGTTCAAGATAGATTCTGTGTCAAAGCTAAGAAAACAGGAAATTGGTTTATGTGTTTCTGGTTACAAATGATTATATTGTGTTCTTTTCCATGAGGAAAGGTCAACATACACACACACACACATATATATTCAATCATATCCACAGATACTAGAATCTGCGAGGTGGTGTGATATTATATGTCTATAAGATGCAAGTTGGTTAGGGCTTTCCCAAGCCTGTATGTTCGACCCTACTTGTCTAAAATCTTGCAAGTAGACTTAAGTTCAATCATATTCAGAAATACTAGAATCAGTCTGCCACACCAACTGCAAGAATTGAGGGTTTAAAGTTAAGAGGCGATTAAGTTTCTAGGTTGCAATAATGGCAGTAAAGTTTTCTAGATCAATTTGCAAGAATTGCAACCCGAAATTTTAATTGTGTTCCATTTTTTAAATGATGAAACACACTTTTGATCCGTTTTTGATGTCATTTCCAATGTCCGTAAAACTTGTAGAATTTTTCTTTTGTTGAATGAGGATTCTAATCTGACATGAATTGTTAACATTGTTGTTAGCTTGGAGACGCATTGAAAGTGCAATTGGGGGACCCTTATGTCAAGTTGCAACAGGTCATGGTCATGGGATACTGATACTGGACCTCTGCTAATAGGGGGTAAGTTATGATCATTGCTGAAAACTACTTCTGTAATTTGTAGGAGTAAGTAGAGAGAAAATAAAGAAAAAGAGTGTGATGCTGTGTGATATACACATCTTTCGCTGATATGTGGAATCCTTATCATCCGTATTTATCTCCAACAGACTAATATCTATGGATTCCTTCAAACTATGTTATGGAGTTTATTCATCACTCTATGGTCCTTCCTTACAAGTGGGAGAAATTGAGAGACTCTTATAGGTCCAACAGGTATATTCCAACTTCAACCCACCTTAGAGGTTTGATTATGAGAGGGGCTCTTTGACTTTCCTCTGGTTTTAGCCATATGAAGCTTCATTAATGACAATGAATCGCGAATATGCCACTTGATTTGGATCCTAGAAAGCCAGCCACCCAAACTATAGGCCGGCTGGTCCTAAGGTACGCTGCAAAAGCATTGAGATAGAATCTTTGTACAAAGATAGTAGGAAGTAAAGGGATCTTTAGGTAAAATATGGAGAATATGTAGAGGAAATGCCGCTAGCGTCGACGAGGAATTGCCCCTACAAGCATGATAAGGTTTTGTTTTCGTAGTATTTGGATCCATATTTTTTGTTGTCAATGAGTCCATTTATAAGTATACAAGGGTATAAGTTGATAATGCACCTGTGGTTTAAAGAAGATATGTAGAATTAGGAATGATGTATATCCACACAGATCCAAAGAAATTGCAGTATAAAGTCACAGATGGAAGACAAACAAGGTTAAGGCATTAAACTTCATTTTTATTACAGTAGACTACACTAAAATTTTGGTTCAACACCTACCTTGATTCCTAGACTTGGGGATTTTGTAGGATAGTACCTAGATTTAGTGAGGCGTGAATTTTTAGGGTTTTGTATGTCTGAGGTGATGTACCTGTACAAGTTGCTTGTTAAGGGGTAGATCAGTTTTCTGTGAACATGCCATCTTTTGTTTAATCTGTCTATGGTTTATGATCTCTTACTAACCTTGTACTTGGAACAGATCAAGCTTTTGTGGAGGGGCATGAACTATATACATTTGGGTTCATCTGTTTCGCCCGCGAGGCCCTAGAGGTATGTATGGGCATTTAAAAACCACATTAGTCTATATGGATGAACAAGAAAATTTTGCTCTATGAATCTGTATCAGCATAACCAGCTTAAGGATGCTCTTCAGATTAGAGATACAGTAACAAACATGGGCTCATCCTTCGTAGGATAAATCGATCCTCTGCTTTGAATAAAAGTGAAAGTTATAAAAACTTTCTTATATATTGTTACAGCTTTGTAGATAGTCTCCAAAAAATAATAAATCAGTAATTAAATTTGACCACTTTTGCTTAATCTCCCTATACAGTAACAATATAAGGAGATTTTTTTACAATTTTCCCCAGGATAAATCATGGCAAAATAGTCCAACTATGTCCCAACCCTTGGTTTTTGCAGGCATTTGATGTATTTGATTCGGTGCAATATTTATTCCTTCTGACTGAATGATTTATTGTTTTTGAGCAAGTTCTGACAAAAGATCTGTGGCAATATAGAGAGAGCATTGTTATGCGCATTAACATTTATGCAGATTTATAGTCATGCCGGTTTTATGCAGACTCCTGATGAAGGTCAATATAATTATTCATGGAAATAACAATGAAATGCAAATTGACAAGATTTATTTAAGCTGGAAATTTTAACGTTTATAGTGTTCTCTACTTCAAGGTCTTCCTGACAGTAATAGAATCTGTATTTGCTTATGTTCTTTATAAAAGAGCTTCACAATCTTTGAAGATTTACACGAATTTGATTACAAAATTGTAAGTTGCAATAAGGTACTACAATATTTAAGCAAAACAAACAAACAGATTGAAATTGACAAACGAAGGCACTGTGTACTTCATTTGATATAAATTGTCGAACAATTCAGAAAACAGTAACATAAGAGCCATCGGTCAAAAACAGAGAACCGGACGGAACAGTAACATCAACCACACACACAGAACCATAACCAAACCACTACTTCAACTCACATCACAATTAACCAAACCCAAAACACAAGCGACAACAATTAACTCAAATCTAACTCCTCCAGTTTCCACCGGAATCACCACCGCCCCTAGAGTACCCTCCGCCGCCACCTCCACCGTAACGGTCACCACCGCCACCATAACCGGCTCCGCCGTCGCCATACCCACCGCCTCCTCCGCCATAACGGTCACCACCGCCACCGCCTTCACGGCGACCTCCATATCCACCGCCTCGACCTCTGTAACCCCCACCGCCGCCTCCGCCCCTGTACCCTCCGCCGCCGCCTCCGCCGCCGCTCCCGCGCGACTGAGCCTGGTTCACGGTGATGTTGCGGCCGTCCAGGTTGGACCCGTTCATCGCCTCAATCGCGTCCATCATCGACTTCTCGTTCGAGAAGGTCACGAATCCAAAGCCCCTCGACCTCCCAGTCTCGCGATCGTTAATGATCTGTGACCACAAACCAAACAACAAGATCAGATCAACACAATTCGTTCAGAAATGGAAAAGAAATCAAGTACAATCACGATCGATCGATCTTCGGGCCTTTTGCAAGGAGAGAAGAGGATGAAACGTACCGATTGAGCGGTAGTAACAAAAACAGTAGTAATAGTAACAGAGAAGATAGTGATAGTAACAGTAACACAAAAGAGCAGAGCATAGCAGATCAAAGAAAGTAACGGATCCGATCCGGTCCTCTTCGCCGCGACAAACGGACCTTCGATTCGACGATCTCGCCAAAGGTGCTGAAGGCCTCCTCCAGGGCACGGTCGTCGGTGGCCCAGGCGAGCCCACCGACGAAGCATCTGTACTCAACATCGGCCATTTTTTGCAATTACTGATTAAAGAGGGGACTGAAAATGGAAAATCCTCCTCTGAGACAAGAGCACGAATTGAAATGTTGAGACGATGGGCTCTTTTTATAGCCGAGTCGAGGCGGTATCTAGGGTTTCCTCTTTTATCGGCACCCCCACTACTTACATGATTGTGCGCACCCAACCATGGTTAAGTTATTTGATCGCCTGTTTGGCAACGAGTCCTATCCTTGGACCCAACTAATAAGGTTATTCATCTTGGTACAATATCCCGGACTTAACAGAGACCTGATATCCTTGATGCATGTGGGACAAAGCATAATGAAAAACTTTTAAAGTTGAAATGGACATGAGATAAGAATTTAAAAAATTTCATCAGGAATCGGACGACTATATCCTACACCGCCTTATATGTATTAAATATAAATCAATTCATTAACCTGTCTCAAAACAATTAATTGAAACCCAGAATATTTCAATTATTTTTAACTCGGTTTTAAAATCATTTCTAACGCACGATCCAACTTAAATTCATAACACCCCTAAAGTCATTACGCCGTCTTTTGTGCTACTTACTGTTGAATTCGATATCATCGTCAATGTCTAAGTTGAGTTGGTCGATCTTGCATCTCTTCTTTCAACATGTTAAGTTACATATTTATATTAATAAATCTTATTTACCTCTCGGCCAAATCTCGTGTATTTGTGAACAGATTTTGCGACAAGTATTGTTCGATGGTAGGATCCAGTATATATTGGCGACCTCTATGAAAAATAAATTGCAGTTTGTTCGATATGAAACAAATTCAATAAAACTAGGGTTATTATAGGGATTTGAGGTTCCCCATCTCCCGACGAGGCGAGTTTTGAAATGGGAAGTCTGAGGCAAAGCTGGGATTACTAAATCCGCCCCAAACACGCTCCAGCAGCATCCCTAAATTTGCCTAGGAATAAGCCATCCATGGCGGGAGCAGGAAACTGGCCGGGAGATGAAGGCGAAGTCGTAGCCAAACACTCCACTGGGGGAGCGGTTGGGTTGAGGTTGAGTTAAGGTGCGGTCCACAAGCACGTGATGATGCGTCATTGGATAGACACGCACAAAGTAAATGACTTCTCTTCTCTGCGCTAATAAAAAAATATCTTCTGAGTGGCCCCTAGAAAAATATAAATATCTTTGCCACAATACCTTTTATGCCCCTCATCGTTTCAATAATTTCCTCGATTTGCCCCTGTGGGCCGTCGCCTGCATCAGAATCAGTACTGGGATAAAATTGTGGGCCCAGTTGAGCAATCAATCCGTAACGCTCAAATATATTACTATTATATGAGTTTTTTTAATCGTTTAAGTTTGCTACTTGCCCATGTTATTTTAGATTATTTTTATTTAATTAGGTGAAAACGGTGGAACTTTAAAAATTATTTACTTTATTTAATTAAGAGATAATACTTTAATTATTAAAAAATGATACTTTTATATCTTAACTAATTTGGACTGTTTTGTAGTAATTAAATTATTTTTGAGAACAATCTACCTTTAAAATTCTTAAATACTTAAATTAGCCATGTTTGAACCATAATTAAACAAGTAAATTAAATTGAGCCGACTCAATTGAGCTACGTCTAATTCAATTTGGTCCGACCAATAAATTAAATCAAACCAAAAATATTTGAATTGCATATTAAATATAAACCAGAGATAAACGTTTCTTAAACCATGGGTAGTTTAGTTATTTTAGGCATTTTCAGGTATGTTGTTCCAAAAAATTAGTTAGGGTAAGACAAAATTAATTAGGGTATGAATGTCATTTTAGGATAGTTCAATTAATAATGTATGATTCTCCATTAATTCTTTAATTCGATTTATTTTCTGATTAATTTTAAATTAATCTCAAAAGCTTTTCTCCACCATAATAGTGTTTAACTTTTTTTTAATTACATCATATCATAAATTTACTTTTTAACCCTACACCACTCAGTTCATAACGAAATTCAAAACTTATACTTCCCTATTAATAGTGTGAGGCTCCAACCGTTGCAGTGTCCCCAAATGTCGCGCTTATCGTTTTTATAACACGGAAAACAGTTTTCAATAAAAACGAAAACTGAAATATATATATATAGATTGGGCTTTGGCCTGTGAAATTTGGAAAATATCGGGCCCGGCCCATACGTTTAGATATCAAAATAAAGCGAGCCCAACATCTCATTTGCTGGCAGACATAAATATGCTTATATACTTGAAGGTTGGAAGGGTGCAATATAAGCCCAACTTGTCCTAGAAAACATTTGGTCTTTTGTGAAAATAGAGTTGTTTTCATGTGAAAATCCACTTTGGAACATAAACATAGGAATAAATTCTAGGCAAATGATTTTATTAATGACAAAATTGTGTAATATTAGTCTACTTTAATCTATTTATTATTTCGCTCGGGTATAAAGGTATTGGTGACGTTTTATCAAACATGTGAATAGTGAAAAGTCGCGGAGCCATAAATGAAAAGTCGGATATCAACACTAGAAAGTTCTAGCCAACGTGTTTCCATCAAATATTGAGTGTGTTTCTATTGAATTGTATATGTGTTGTTAACGAACCTTGAATGTGTTTCAAACGAATTGAGAGCAAGATTTCGATGATCACGAGCAAGACTTTGGCAATCGTGAACAAGATTCTAACAGCGTGAACATGGTTCTAATTAATGAACTATGAACGTGTTCTCATTAAAGTGTGAACATGTTTGTAACGAACCGTATGATGTTTCTAATGAACAAAGACAAGATTTTGACAATTGCAAAAACAATGTTAGCAAGATTTCAACGGACCACTGTCTTATTTAGGCTAAAGTCAACTAGGTATTATATGGAAAATATTTGAAACTGATAAAAATACAAGTCATTATAAATCAAAATATTTTTTTTGAATATATAAATC
>JAYMTP010005839.1:0-12838 GCA_036897365.1 Geranium brycei | reverse complement strand
CCCACCCGTGTAACGATTTTCGCATTCACTAAAAACCCCACCATGGTAAACCTCAAAGTATCGACATACAAAGGGAGTGCCTGATTCAGCCTGCAAACAAGAACCCCAAACACAATTCGAATTTTTTTAAAAAATTAAACCTAAATCATAACCCCAAACCATAGGTTTCACTTACAAATTCCAACTCAAACAAGAGGAAAACAACTCAGTAATTCGAATTACAAAAAACCTAAACCCAAAGAACAACCCCATAAACCGTAACCATCAGTTTATAAACCCAGAAAACCTAACCCTAACTTTTCTCAACTAAAAAAACATAACACTTACCGATTCCATTCCTCAGTTCTCTGCAATTCTCCTCAGTTCTCTGCAAAACTTGGATGATTTCAATGAGCAAAAAGAACCCTCGCCGCTTCGACTTCCTGTAGCTCGCTTCGTCTTCAGTCAGATGTGAGTCGAAGAAGAAGAATCGGACAAGCATGCGTGAGTGAGACGAGTCGCCTGAGCTATAATATATGAGGGCAACTTCGTCTTTTCAAATTTTACTTAACGTCTGTTGCATGAAGTGCAACATTAGGTAACTTCAGGGTGTTCAGAAGCTAAATTCATCTTGTGATGGAGGTAAGTGAAAAAGTGGTATTCCACAGGGTAGTTAAGTGGAATTTCCCCTTTTTATAACCGTTATGCATTTTACTAGGGGAAATTGTATGGCATTTCAACACATGTTTACGGTGTATTTGGGAGAAGATTGACTTCGGTGGCTCAAACTTGAATGTCAAACAGAGGTCTATGAATTCCAACTAGGACTGCTGGCAGTGCGACCCCAATTCAAGTGGTGGATAAAGGGTAATGTATGGTAATTTTCCATGATAAGGCTTCATACAATTATGTATCACCTTTAGAAAGTAAATGCGGTAACACGTGGGGAGGTCTACGAAGGGCGATGTTATCTTAGCACATCTTGAAGACAGGGAAGACTAGACTCAATTTGATCAGTCGTATCTGAAATTCGTAAAAGAAATTCAAAACGTTCGTCCTGCATTGTTCGACGACAGGTTCAAAACTCTTAGGAGTGTCACCACACCATACAATTTTTTCTTATGATTATCATGACCGCGTTTAATTTCCTTTGTCGATGGTCATTGGGTAAGTAATACAACATGTTGACAATGTTGATATTTGGTATGAAATCACGCGATAAATAATCACACCCTTTAGACTTTTTCCTTTGGTCCTTCCCCTTTGTTCAGTGACTAAGAATTACAAGTGCAAAGAGGAAGCTTGTTATTTTCTTCTCATTTTTTCATTTAGAGCACTTCCATTAGCCAAATCTATGGTGATAACACCCTCCAAATCTAAGTGAGATAATGACATCCTAAATGTCTCCTGCGAGTTCGATAATGTACTTGGCAGTCACAAACCATGCATATTAACAAACTTGATACCCAATCTTGTAAGCTAATTAATAATTTCTTAAAAATAATTTAAATATGTCAATCTCAAAATAATTTAAATAAGCTACTGTGATTTTCGGCCAATTTCCTTGTTTATTGACATAATTTAGGTGTAATCTCGAGACGATTGGGTTTATTTTCTATTATTAGCCTCTCCTGAATGTGGGAGGATGTACTGAAGCTGTAGCGCACTCGGCCTCTATCTCTAAATTCGGTCTCTAACTCTATATTCGGTCTCCAATTCGGTTTTCACCTCAATCTCCAGCTCTGTCTTTGGTCACTGTATTCGGTCCAACTTTGTATTCGGTATCTCTATCTTTGTATTCGGTCTCTACCTCCAGTCTCCACTTCGGTCTCCAGCTTCGTCTCTGGTCTCTGTATTCGATCCATCTCCGGCATCTGTATCCGGCCTCCGTCTCAGAATTGGGTATCAATCCCCAAAGCCTCAAGGCTCCGGTCTCTTTCTAAGAATTGGGTATAAATCCCCAAAACCTCCAGGCTCCGGTCTTCGTCTTCAGAATTGGGTATAAATTCCCAAAAACTTCAGGCTCCGGTCTCTGTGTTTAGAATTGGGTATAAATTCTTACAGCCTTTATGCTCCGGTCTTCGTCTTCAGAATTGGGTATAAATCCCCGAAGCCTCCAAGCTTCGGTCTCCGTCTTCGAGTTTCGAGTTCAAGCATCAGTCATCGTCACTTCACTGCCAACTTCATCATGTGCCTCCACTGCATCAGTTTTTTTCGTAGTCAAATTGATGTTGGTCGACCCACATCAATTTGAGGGGGGGTGTCAATCGGGGTAAATTAGGGTTAGTATTATGTTAGGCCCATTATGGCTAGTATTATGTAAGGCTCATTAGGATTTAGGTTTGAGTATTAGGGTTTCCTAGTTTGGTTTATATTTCTATTGTTCCCTATATAAAAAAAACCTACTCTATTGTAATTGACAATCAAGAAGAAAATACAAGTAAGTTGAACCAAGTATTCATTGATAAACCTTTGAGATTGACAAAATAATTTGTCAACAGAGTCACATCGTGATATTTCAAACTCCTCGTCTACTTTATAAAAAAACAACTTATCATTCAGTTTTTAAGCATATGAATACTCAAGTTTGCTCCATAAGTTGTGTGCATTGTCTTTTCACTTATATGATTCACAATAGTATCATCCACCCATTGTATAATACAGTCACTCATTTGATGAATAACTTACACAAATATTAGCGTGGAAAAACATTCTCAACATGAGAGATGAAAAAGCCACGGGATCATGGAGGTCATTCAATCTCCACAATCAACATAACATGTACAAAAGGTTCTTTCTAAATACAACTAGAGAATACACTATCTCAAGATTAAACAATCTTGTCTCTAACCCTAATTACAAAGAAAGAGTAGAAAAATAGTACCAAATTGGTGTCACGCGATCAAATATTTGTATTAGACTACCGAGAGTTCCAAATCCAAACTCCACCTCACCACGATGTAGTACCACGTGCCCTGAACATGCTGACTAAAAATTAGCTCAATTCGATAGTGAATCGACCTTCAATTAGGCTCCTAAACTTGACTATACGAATTCTAAAAATTGCAGAAAAACTGCACCTTTTTTTCTCGTCTTGGCGATTAGCGGTTATCTTATTGGTTTCACACACCTCAACCTCCTCCTGGTTGCATCGCTTTTATAAAATAACAACTACATGTTTCTCCTCCACGTGGAGTTTAGGCCTCAACTTATTGAATAAAGGCCCAACCCTTAGATATACAATAGTTGCGATAATCATAAATCTAGAAATTTAAGTGTTAGTTTAGGGATGATAATGAGGCGAGTTTAGTATCCATATCGTTCACCCCGTTGGATCGGGTACACCAGATCCCTTTCGAATTCGGGGATTATCGCCTCTATTTATAATATGAACGGAACGGGTTCAATGCAGATTTATTGATCTCTGTCCCCTCCCACGTCGAATCATAAACACCATATCTCCATCGGGTACATGGATTTTTGTCTTCCCTGTGTAAGTTCTTGTTGTGAAGTGAGTTGCTAACAATTAACAAAGAGCGCATCCTGTAAATCCTTTAGGGGCGGGTCCTTTCTGACGACACCATCAAATCAAGCGAAATGCGGCCATTGTGGTAGTCGGTCGCGCTCTCGGGCTGATTGCTGGATCAACCTGGTTATCCTCCCTTCTCCCAACTCCCTCAATTGAATAATTCTTTTGTTACATCATCGTTGAACGTTGGATTAAAATTATACACACTTTTTTTGGATTTTTTTTCAAAATAATGCAATAAAAGAAATTATTTAAAATTTTAGGTTACTGTGCAACTTATTTTAAAAAATAGGTTTATGATTTAGATGAGTGACACGTGCCGATGCCACAGACAATTAGAGTTTCTTTTTACTTTCTACTTTAACTGCTTTTGACTTTTTACTGTATTTGCTACATAGAACTTCAATTCTTTTTTTTAAAAATAATTTTGCTAGCACACCTCGCCCTAACTAACTCACCTAAGTGTATTACATTAACTGTATCCTTTGTAATATATAACTATTTATTCTATAATTATTTTTTAAGCTTTTTTAATTCTATTACTTTAAGCTTTAATTTAAATTAAAAAATATAATTGTTTTTAAAAGTTAATTATTTATAAAATAATTTTGTAATGGATACATCGTGGCCACATGCTTAGAACCAGACCGAAGTGGTTAAGAATTAGACCGAACTAGACCTATGTATTCCTAATTTTTGGGAATCGAATTTGAAACCATAACATATAGGATAAGTTTGGCTCTGGACTCGTTCCTCTAGTTAGGTTCTCCAATTTTACCCATTAAAACTGATTGAATCTCAATTTTTGTTAATTATGGTCTAAATTGACGATTTTGACCCCATTTTTTTTGAAAAAACTTCAAATTTGTTATTATTAAAAGTTATAACGAAAAGCAAACATTAATGCTTCAATATTACAACTCAGTTAAATTATAAAGTGCAAATATAATACCATTCGGTGAACTGGTTTTTGAATTCATAGATACTTAAATAATTCAATCCAGCGAACCGGTTTCGAGATTCACATATATTTAGACAAATCACATATACTTTAATAATTCAATTCAATGAACCGGTTTTGGTTCTTTAATGTTTCATGATGGTTCTTAATTATAGAAGTCGATTCGAAATTAATCGGTTCTCTCAAGTTAAGAACTAGAACCAAACCACTAATCCAAGGTTTCCGAGTCTTCAGCTCCCGGTTCCGGTTGATTTTTATTTTTGAAATTATTTATTTAATTATGGTATGGTATCAGGTATAAGAAAGTATTCGTTCCCATTGAGTACAAGTATGACAATATCCGCTCATTACCCGAACTGTTGTCATTCCTACATATCATATGATTATTTTTTAAAATAAAAATATAACGGGCACATGGGATAGTGACGGTTTACTACACCTAACCATCTGAAAATGACAATTTCATACCCTAACTAATTTTGTCTTTTTTAGTACCCTAACTATTTTTCTGGGACAACTTTCCCCTAAAATGCATAAAATACTTAAACTACCTATGTTTGAACAATAGTTAAATCCACCAAATTGAATTGAGTCAACTCAATTGGGCTCCAACTGGTTCAATCTAGTTTGACTAAGAAATTGAATCAAATCAGAGAGATTTGAATTGCATATTAAATATAAACCACAGATAAACCAAATTGAACTGGTTCAATTTTAGTTTCTTAAATCAGGGCTAGTTTAAATATTTTAGACGTTTTAAGGTAGATTATTCTTAAAAATAGTCAAACTATTAAAAAAGATAAAATTAGTTAATAAATTGTCATTATTCCTTGTCACATACAAAACTAAATATATAATATATCACTCATATTCAATATTATTAACCATATTTTATCATTTGAACTGTTAATTAGGTCCAACTTGATACTTTTAAATAGATTATTTTATCAAATTTCAGACGTTGAATCCATTATTTTATAATAACTTTTTAGATAATAATGTGAAAATAATAGAATTAATAAAAATTAAATACGACCAATAATTATTATATACATGATTTAGCGATGTAACCAATTATATTTTATTTTGAAAAATAATTTTTTTAAGGGTCTTATATTGGAAAATATTAATTTAGGTATAATGGGATATGCTTAAACTTAAAATAATAAATGTAAAATAAATATTTATAAAAAAGCAAAGGTTAAAGTTCATAAAATATACCTTTTCTCAAAAAAAAAAAAACTTAGGTGAGTTGGTTAGGCTTGGACAAGTGGGATGAAAGACGGGTTGAGTCCCAAGCTTGCAAAATGAGTTTTTTTTGTTTAAGAATTGACTTTTAATATGTTGCCGACGCGTGTAATATATGTGGACCCCAAGCTTATTTTATTAATTAAGTTGTATAGTAACCTAAAATTTAAAATAATTCATTTAATTACATTTTTTTGAAGAAAAAAATGTAAGCACTAAACTAATAAAAAATAAGTCTGTCTACTATATGATAATTAAATATGGCTAACACAAAAAATGAGCATTCTCAAAATGTAAGTTAGGATATTTGATATGGAGACAAATTATGAATAAATGATCCTCAAACGGCACTAACACTTTGATGTGATTTTTTTTTGTAATTAACACAACTCTACTATTTTTATACTTACGCGTTATGTGCACATACATACTCATAAGTCGTGCTCGTTCCATTACTCGGACGACTTTAATATCATGTGGGCATTGTTTTTTCTTGGCCCATCAGCATATGGACAAATAGAGCACTGTACACAAGCACGTCCACCTTTTTGCTCGAAACGAAAATTCAATTATTAATGAAGGCATTGTGACCAGAAAAAGGGTAGTTTAGGTACTAAACATTTTCAAGTGGAAATTGAAACTGTGTTCTTAATAAATGTAATCTCTATAAAGTCCAAAAAATTATTCACATTCCATTACTTTAGAATGCAAGCATCTGAAACTCATTCTCCTTCATATCAAACTCATATTTTTCTCCAGAATTTGAAAGTTATATATGAGACAATGTAGTCCAGCCAATTTTGTATTTTTAATAATACAATATACTAAGAGAAATTTAAAGTATACGGACGGATTAAATAAAAACAAATACTTTACTTTGGGCCGAAAATAACCCTATATTGGACCTCGGGTGCGCTTGAATATATAGCCGTATATGGTAATTTATCACGTTTTTAGAGTAAATTAGTGTGGAGCTCCAAACAATGACTTGAGAATTTATTTATCGTCGTTGAGATCATGTCAAACCAATTAGTGAAATATTACACTTAATACCATTATAATTGAACACATAATATTAATATAATTAAAATATAAATTCTAGTTATGCATTATATTTAAATAAATCGAATGAGTTAAATCTAAATTGAGTTATCTCAAGCCAAGTACAAATTATCGAGTCCGAACGAGCTTTTATATATATTTCAGGATATGATTGAACTAGACTATATATACCAGTAATTAATGTAATTATTATAACTTTAAAGGAAAATTCCACATAACCTCCCTTAATTATTGCGGAGTTTTATTTAATTCTTCTTAAGTTCAAAAACAGCTTATAGAGTCTTTAACTTTGAAAATGTTTCACTTTAGCCTTTTCCGTTAATTGTTTGGAAATTTCTGTTAATATTTTGTGAAATGACAAAAATACTCTTGTATTAAAAAAAATTAAAATAAATAAATAAAAATGATTTTGAACTTTTTTCAAATATTTTTTACAAAAAACCAAGAATAAAAATAATATTTTAGTATTAATTTTTTTATATGTAACACTTTTAAAATTATTTTTACTATAAACATAATTTTATTCTTTATCTTTTACAACGAAATAATTAAGAAAAGAATTTCAAAATCATATTTATTTATTTTTTAAAATTTTTTTAATACAATGATATATTCGTTATTTCATAAAAAGATGACAGAATTTTCAAAAAAAATTAACCGAAAATGGTGAAGTGAAACATTTTCAAACTTAAGAACTTCACAAATTGTTTTTAAACTTAAAGGGGTATGAAACTCGCCTATAGTTAAGGGGGTCATTGAAAATTTTCCCTAACTTTAACTCTAATAGTGCAATAAAATATTCAAACACTTGGGTATTTAATTAAGTTTTGGCACTTTCATTAACGTTAACTTCGTATGAGGTACCACTCACTCAGTTGATAAAAAACTAGACTTGCACTATAACAAAACCCACCGAGTTACAAATGCATTACTTATATATGATTAGTTTAACAACGAACTTATATAATTCACTCATGTCTTCATAAAGTATATGTAAATGACCTGATAACGCACAGCACGCTCTCATAATTAATGTACCAGTACTGGCGACAGAGATGCCTTATTTTTGGCTAATAACTACGTTAATCAGGAGAATAATTCTAACTTATCCATCTTGGAATTAATTAAGAACTCATGAAGAGGAACGCTACTTTTGTGAGCCATACATTAACAATTTGTTTTGTAATAAATAGTTACGTTAGTCAATATACGAATCATATATTTATATTGGTTAGAAAATTAAAAAAATGCCCAAATATACACAGCTCTTACCATATAGTACAGTTTTCAGAGGATTGAATAATTTTTTTATTTCTTCTCAGAAATATTATGAAATGAGATCATTGGCGTCAACTTCATTGGTCATGCACAAAAATATTTGACTAGATATTAAAAAAATAAATATATTTGTTTTACAGGCCTAAATTACCGAACCCATCAAAGACCGAATCGAAAGTTTTCTAATCCTTTATGAACTCATACGAATCGTTAAGTTGACCAAATTTGACAGATTAAAATGAGAATTATAAGTTTTTGGGCCTTTTGACCCAAAGAAAAATTAATTGGTCCAAGATTGATCGAAACTAATTATTAAAAATTAAAATCTGAATTAAATCGTGAATCACCATTGCATTTACGGATTAACCTAAACAAAATCGTAAATCAACCCTATAATTATCAAGCCAATACTTCAACTCTAAATGAATCATAGAAAAGTAAGAACACAAACTAATTATCAAAAAATAAAGCCTAAATCAAACCTTAAATTATCATGCATGAACGAATTAATCTAAACTGAATTCTACAATTTGACGTCAAGGCTGGGTTTGGGCGGGTCTCGGATGCCACTAAATTTGTTGTTTCTGATCTATTACTTGTCCAGATATTGCATCGAATGGGTCTTAAGGCATACGAATTGAAATCACAATTTTATAAATTGAAATCACAAATTATTAAGTTGGTATATGATTTAGTTTTGCTCTTTCCTTAGGTATTGTTTTTAAAACACATTAATCACTTTCATAAATTTATCGTGAGATACCATTTTTTAAAGAACATTAACAATTATTTGTACTATAAGATAAATTCCCGAGAGCATAATTAATTTTAGTCACAAAAAATGACGTAGGCGACGTGTCAATGACATAGTTTAGATCTACACGTACGTTTGAATTTAATATTTTTGTTGAAACCGGTTCTGTGTGGCTAGTAATGAAACAGTGCATATAAAATGATAAATAAAGCTGTCAGGTAATCAAATAACATGTATTATAGTAACTTGGTGGATACGGAACATGTTCCACGATTAAACTATTGAGAAAGTACTAATTCAGTGTGCAAAACAGTAAAATAACAGTTAATTTCGAATACCAATGTCTTAACTATATGAACTGCATTTAATAATAATATTTTGCTGTTTTCTAGAATTAATTTCTTCAATGAATAAAAATACAATACTTTCCGTCTCATCATCTATATCTATAGTTTTAGCTGTTTAATTTGATGTCAAGTTAGTTACTTTATAATATAGTTTTAGCTGTTTAATTTGATGTCAAGTTAGTTACTTTATAATAAAACTAGATTTTAGAATCGCGCGATGCACGATACTATTTGTAATACCTTATAAAATAATTAAAACTAATTTAGATACATACCAACACAAGTTGGGCCAAGTGGTAAGGAGCTCACTTAACACATGTGAGGTCCTGAGTTCGAATCTTGGTACATGCTAGTATAGGATGTCTTCAATTATTGCTGATCAAAAAAAAAAAAAAATTTAGATACATAATTTTGAAGAGACCAGAGAAAACAACAAAATCAACAAAAAATCAGAGTCGTTCTCATCTATTCTATGAGCAACCAGACAAATCAAACATAAATTGAATTAACGTTCGTCGAAGAGAAGTTGAGCATACAGAAATAGAAAATTAGAGATGAAAAGAATCACCTGAAAAAAATGCTATTTCACACCTGAAAATCAACATGACAGATTAGACTGTATAATCAAATAATCAAAAAAATTCATCGAAATCTAATGAACGTGACAGATAAAAATAGTGATCGTTTTATTTTGATAATGAATCGCATCTTAAATAGAGATATGTGATTAATATGTATTGAAATTAGTTTAGGAAAAGAATTATAATTCAACACAATTTTAATTAATATTAAACTTCATTAGTTATTCAAATTAGTTTAGAAAAAGAATTATAATCCAATAAAATCTTAATTAATATTAAATTAGTTTGTTATTTAGTATTATATTTAATTAATGTGAATAAAGTCAATAAATTGAAATTAAAAAATCAAATAATTAAGAAAATAGAATGATAAAAATCTTTTTAAATATAATGTCACATGACACTTTGATGATTTTTCTTTTATATATATTGAGAGAGATTCATTTTCTTTAAAAAAAATGAAACAAAATTTTGAATATAAAATTATATTGTTAGAATAAAAAGTATATATCTTATATTTTGTATTGCAGTATCTTTCCTAATTTATTTTATTCATATTATAGTTTAGTTAATAATGAATATTAATAATATTATTTTCTACCTTGTTTTTATTATACATATATAACCGTTCATGGTCTATTATAACCACTTGTAATTTGGGACCACTTGCGAAATTTATCATATCAACTCACTTATGTTTACGTCATTGGGCTTCATAGTAATTTCACACACTCTCTCTCTGTCTCTCAGCTCAGGTAATTGTTTTAGAAAATTGAATGAAGATTTGGTTTTCACGAGTAACGCATGACGTTCTAGTTCAACTTTCAACCATAACAGAACAAAACACATCGACTTCACGCAGCTTTATAGCATAAAGCCATACTCAACTTCAACTTATCGTGTTTAAATTATCGCCACACGGTAACGATAGATTTGAAGACGCCCCGTTCCGGTGCCAGCTGGCTGCCAACACGTCAGCATCGGGGAGGCCCCTCTTCACGTGCCACCGTTGCGTGAGACAGTACTCCTCCACGTGTCGAAACAATACACGTGTCGCCATTCTCGAACGTCTAAATTGGACCACTCTTGTCCTCGCTTCAATAAACCAGGTCAGGTGGGCCTCCCCATCTCTGGCCTCTTTGACTACGGATACATGATTTTATGGGACGCACTCGTATTCCCATTTTACCCTTTCAGTAACATGCAAACTACGTGGCACATCCGCAAAACATGAGGGTAATTTAGTAATTTAAACAGAGGAGTGCCTTATCCGTTAACCGGACCACTATAAAAGCAGAAAAAAGCCCAACAAACCTTGGCTACCACCAAAAGAAATAAATTACAAATTTGAGCGAAAGCCAGAAAAGGCTTCGCTCTGATACACCAAAAACATTTTCATGGCGACCGGTAAGAGCTACTTTGCGAGATCCAACTACCGATTCGTTTCCAGCGATCACGTCCCTTCCTTCGCTCCCGACTCGGCTCTCGAACTCGACGAGTCCGATCTCTACTACAACTCCAACTCCAACTCGCCCGAGTTCCGCAAATCGTCCGTGCTCGGCTCGCGATTCAACACCAAGCGGTCCGGATCCGCCGACCGGATCGGCGGCTACCACCACCACGCCTCGTCGCTGGCGGTGAACATACCGGACTGGTCGAAGATCCTCAAGGAGGAGTACAGAGAGAACCGGAGGCCGGACAGCGACGAGGACGACGAAGACGATGACGTGGACGAGATGAGGGTCCCACCCCACGAGCTCTTGGCGAGGCAGATGGCGAGGACCAGGATCGCCTCCTTCTCGGTCCACGAAGGCCTTGGGAGGACCCTCAAAGGGAGAGATCTCAGCAGGGTCAGGAATGCAATTTGGGAAAAAACTGGGTTTCAGGACTGAAACACTTTTGGCCAAGTTTCGCAAATACAAACACTTCTATTCATACGCGTTTTCCCCTTTAATTTTATTTTGCGGGGCCTTTTTGTTTTCGATTTTGCTGTTATGGTCCTCCGAGAGAGTGAGCACTTTTGTCAAGTGTAATTTTCTGAGCATTAGCTGAGGATATTTCAATGTTTCATCTGATTGCTGGTTTTAAGATTATTGAAAATGGTTCGCGGAAAGTGGTGGTCATGGATGGCAAATTAGAAATTAGGGAGGGAAAGTAGGGTCAATTTTCCGAATTAATGGTGGTGGGGCTTTATATTGAAAAGCAAAGGCTACGAATCATCGACAACTTGAATAATAACAATACTTGTTGATAAATATTATTTACTTTTGTGACGGAAAGTGAAAATGAAAAAAGATAAAAGATAAAGAAGAGGAATTTCAAAAAATAAATTGGTGGTTAACGTCAGTTTTGCCATAAGCAGAGAACCGTTGAGATTGGAAGATGAGAGACCGTCCGATGAAGTTGTGGTGGGGCCGGAGGAAGCAGCGGTTAGTTGACATTTCTATGGCATCATGGCAACTACTTTAGCGTTTTGTTCAAGCTCACCCGTCATTTTCGTCGTCACGTCTATAATGTTTTTTTATGTCTCGCCATATCTATCACGAGAGCTAAAAATAAAAAAATAAAAAAATAATAGTTTACTAAATCAATTATAACTTATTCTCATTTTGATACTTTAATTTTTCTATACTAAAGTGTGTTAATCCTGTTAACAAAACTTAAAGTTGACCAAACTACCCTGATATAAATAAGAATGCTTAAATTTTAATTATATATTTTTTCGTCACCCGCTCGCTATCTCTACTTCCCGCCTTCTCCCTTCTAGTACTTTTCCGACCACCATCTCCTCCCTCCATGGTTGTGACGTGATGAATCACACTGACATTAACGACGTTCCTTGGGCGGCGCCGTTGGCAACTCTAGCCTCGATCGACTTTCCTTTCAGCACGACCTCAATCGGTTTCTCCTCCAATTCATTAGGATTTAGTCGGCAGTAATCATAACCAAGAAAACACAATTTCATCACAACCTCATTTGATTGAAGCACAAAAAATTGAAACCCAATAATAAAAACATCAAAATTTATGGAGAGGCACGTGTTGCCCTGTGTGCAGGAATTTGGTGTCTCGACCTAATTTAGAGGTGGCGCAAGGAGGG
>JAYMTP010005838.1:0-12838 GCA_036897365.1 Geranium brycei | reverse complement strand
ATCTTGATTTCAACATTACAAAGCAAATAAGAGTGTATATATGATGCCCATCATCCCATTTTCACTGTTAAATTTTCTTACTATACCAGATGTTATTTGCTTATATGCACTTGTACATGCTATCATTGAGCAGGTGAGTGATTGAAACCAATAATTGAAATCATATGAACTATGCAACAAAATGTTAGTGAAAAGGAGAGCAATTGCTTATACAATTTGGAATGATGAAATTGGAATTGCTTGCTGCTGTATTGCTAATCCTTGAATGCCTATTTACAAACTTGAAGTTTGAACTATTTATTGGAATAGTATCATCTTTCATCATCATCTGATTGTGTATTTCATTTCCTTACCAATAGGAGGGTGGAGTTGTTGAACTTTTAATTCTTTTTAATAATAGTCAAGTTAATGGGAATGAGAAATGTAGAGAAACACTAATTGAAATAGGTATAATTGATTTAGCCCCAATTGTGTTCACTTTACTTGTTCCAAACTGTACAAGACAACAGATAGAGAGGGGGCCTGTTATTTGTAGACTCAAAAGTTTTCAAAGAAAATTAGGCAACATTAATTACCATTTTAAGTTAGGTATAAATAGAGTGGAAGTTTTGTTCTTAAAATTGGACCCGTTCTTAAATTAGACTAGTTGGATGAAACATAATTTAGAAACTGGAGTAGGCAGATGAAACATGATTTAGAAACTGGAGTAAGCATTGCATGATTGTATGGATGAGTATGGTGATGAAAATATGATGCTATTTGGTCCGTCTGAGTAGTGTTTTTTAACTCGGGAATGATTAACGCTATTATTCTATAACGTTGTTATGTTATCATCCAAAAGGCCCAATATATGTGCTGTGTTCTGGCTTTGTTCAGATTTGGTGTTGGGTGAAGCTTGGCCTAATATAAGTAAGTCATTGTGAATTGTTAAATTTATCAGTTTCATCTTTTATTCATATAACAAGGTAAGTGCTATTCATGTGGTAAAAGTACGTCCTTGTGATTATACAGAAGTGTTGAAGTTGTGATTTTTGAAATTAGTAATGATTGCCCCTTATGGTGGTGTCTTGAGATGATCCTTGATCTCCATCTATACAAACCTATACAAACAAACTGTTGATAAAATTTCAAAATGACATTTTCTTTTGACCCCATTTTTTCCTTCTCTTTATCATTCAAAAAAGTCAAGAAAATTTCAGGGTAGCAAACATTCTCTAGAATTTCTTTTAGATTCGAACTCATAGCCGATGATAGAACTAGAATAGATATTTTGTGTTTTCTACTTACGCAAGCCCATATACGTGCTTTTCTATATCTCTAATTCTAATCTACCTCCCCAATATGATATTATGGTGCCGGTATAGACCCAAAATCTTTTATGGTCCAATTCTGATCGGTAATAGATACCTGGGCTTTGCAATATTTGATTGACTACCATTATGTATATTCCATTTACTATAAAAATTCTCAGGGAATTCATTAAAGGAATATTTCCAATCAAAATTGTCTGTTTTTGCATATAATACCCCTTCCTTTTTCAAATCAAACCCGCGGATACATATAATTCAGAAGAATGGGTGAGGGATTCATATATGGCATCTCGTTTTTTTATCAACGATTCGACCAATTTATATGTTTCCGCAAATAATCGAAAGTGTACGTCTACGTCTTTTTCTAAATCTTCATTTACAGTTTTTTCTAATAAGTATTCATCTACTGCAGCTAGAAGATTTGCTAGATATGGAAAATCATTTATCGTTTATCATTTGAGAGTGTTTTTGCCCGATTGAGTATTTGATACATATTTGTATTTGTGAATCGCCAAATAAGCCGTATTAAAGGTTAGGTGTTCTTGGCTTGTTTGATATGCCTAGAGCATCTCTAATGTGGCTGTCTACAATTAAATTATTGTAGAGAGTGATTTATTTGCATTGAGAATAGGATAGAGAACCATTTTTTTAGTTTTCACTCCAATCATACTCCTCACACTTAAACTACATTTATTATTATGATGTTATTTTTTACAATGATGTTATTTTTTACTTTTATAAATGATGTTATTATGTAGTTGAGTTGAATAAAATAGAATAAAAAAATTATAAGATAGCAAGAGAGAGAATATAGGGAGTTCCCTACATGTATGGAGAGAGAAGATGAATGTGGGGAGCTTCCTATTGTAGGGAGCCACGTAGAGAGCTTTATTGGAGTGCATTTTTCCATTTTCACTCTTTACAATAACGTTTTAGTTATTGTAGGGAGCCACATTAAAAATGCTAGTGCAGTATCTATATGAGTTCGAAATGATTCAACTTGATGGTTATGGATAAGTATTGGTGAAGGCATCAAGTTTGTCTTCAATGTTGTCTAGGGTTGTGATGCCAGATGTAAGACTTTCGATTGAGAATTTTTATGTTATGAGCTATTTCAGCACATGGCAAAGAGAGGTTGCTAGATTTTATCTGTCAAATAGGTTTTAGACATTATCCTTGAAAAAAAGAAACCATGAGAGGTAGAAAAAAGGGAATGGAATACGAGTGGCCGCTTGGCA
Organism: Geranium brycei; assembly: GCA_036897365.1. Classification (NCBI taxonomy): domain Eukaryota; kingdom Viridiplantae; phylum Streptophyta; class Magnoliopsida; order Geraniales; family Geraniaceae; genus Geranium; species Geranium brycei. Next base: position 10,290 of record JAYMTP010005838.1, on the reverse strand, counting down.
GAGCAAATATATGCATTTACGAAAAGAACGGGACATCTATGTATAAGTTGTGGAAGGTTTTGTAGAAGAAATTTCAGGTTAGGATAAGATGACTGTGCATGTTTGAGATTTGTCCAAGAATGACAAATTATCATATTATCACATTCAATCTAATGGTAAACGAATAGGAGAAAATTAAATATAAAAAATTCTCGATTATACGTTATTCTCACTTATTTACATCATGCCGAAATAAGAAATTACACTCAGTTTTATAAATTGTAGTCTGCTTGGTTTTTGAATAGAAAATGTTAGGTGAAAAGTAAATTTACCTTTGACATTTTTTAATTTTCAGATTCAAAAATTTAAAATTAGATTTTTTAGATTTGAAAATTAAATTTCTACCCAATAATATTTTCGTTTTTTCACTTTCAAAATTAACATTTTAAATCCAAAAACTTAATAGATAAGAATTTATGAAATTTGTCCTAATTTAATGACTTAAATTTTTGTTGGATGTAACTAAGTGAAAATGGTATATAGTTGAGATAATTATCTATACTTTTCTTTTTAAAAAAATTATTTAATCTTGATAGTAAATTTAGTAACAAAGATTTGTTTTGTTTAACATCATACTACAATATATTACTTAAGATCCATAAACAACAAATGTTCAAGGGAGGACATAACGTATCCCTACCTCCTAATCAGCGCTAGAAAGAGAAGCTCTAGCTAAATATCGAGTCACTACATTCATTGTTCGTTTTACAAAGCAAAATGAAATATTTGATAATTGATTAATCAATTAAAATTCAAATACCATAGATTCAAACATAGCGACCTGAAGAGTGTTGGTTAATAGACTGAAATACCTCCAAACAATATGTTTCGATTAGGATCTTATCCCACAACTTGTGACACACCCAATAGAGACCCTATCGAACACCAAAAGACTCAAACACATCTAGGATATACTCCCAACATGAGTTCGGCTCCTCTCATCCAATATCATTCCGTTTGTTGCCCAGATGGCCAAACTGACACCAAAACGACCATACAACAAGTCCACAACACTGTCCATGTTCATATTCTACCAATCTTTCAGAGATAAACTCTAACATACTTGAGGAATCGAACTAGACGAGTGAGCTAGCTTCACTTGATCATTCAACCAATTTCGAAAAAAAACTCTCACTTTATGAAAGATAGAAGGCGGACGGGAACTTCCATTGTTTAGATAACACTCTTACGTCTACTGTCAAACAACGTACCAAATCATACTCAACTTCCTAGCCTCTCCCTGGAAAGCCCTGCCAAGATACACTTGGTCCGCTAAAGTAATAAACATTAACTTGAAATATGAACTTTGGGTGACTTAAGCAAGCTAAAAAAATATTATGTCACTGGTGTGTAAAACAAGTTTCTTTGGAGGTACTTATTTGCAATTGTCTATGTATAATTCTACAAGGGTTAATTACACTTTACCAATATTATAGTGGCGCATTTTACACTTAACTACAGCTATGATAAAAAGTTCAATTTAAAGTTGGTTGATTGTGTTTTCTTAGATTTTGCTCTAGCACCGTTAGAATTTGGATGGAAAACCTACTTTTCAAAAAAAGACAAAAATACCCGTGAATTGGTTTGAAATCAATTCAACATAGTTTGGCTGGACCGGTAATAAACTAGAATTGGGATATGGTCTGATCTGGGCAATTGAACCGGTTCGACCATATCCCAAAATATGACGCACAAAAATTGTATCGAATCTCAAGATTCCTAACAGTGGATCAGTCTAAAATTCTATAGGGTAGTAAGATTACGATCTCGAGTTATCGAACTCAAAGGACAACGATTATCAATTTTAAACACTCGAATTTAATTTTAATATTAATCTAAGTTGATCGAAGGTGTGTGCAAAAGATAACGTCAATTAAAGCAGCATGCAAGATTATAAAATAAATTAAAATTCTACATTCGGGCAACAGGTTGAGGCAACAAACATCAAATAATAGTTACAAGAATTAAAATAAATTAATAAATATGCTTGTCGGGTGTTGCTAAACCTTAGGGCGGTAACGAGGGCTCCTAATCCACCTAGAACTCCCTCCGAATAATAAAATGTCTTAATTCGACTTAGGTAGCCAAGCTATTCCCAGTCAAGATTTCATCGTCGAAAAGCATTATGTTCTGTGAATTCTCCTAACTTTTAGTTTTGGGAACCTATAACTATTACTACCGTGTTAACCCACTATCCCTATTGAGGATTTAAACCCGGATCTCATCAATCAGTTCCATTTACTAACTCCTCTCTCGATTATATTAGTAAACTAGATCAATCTATTCGCAATTAAGGGAACGAAGCACTAAGTATAGATTCAAATGAAATCACTCGGCGCTGCAAGTATATAAATTAATTAACTAAAATTACCTAATTTTCATTCTCACTTCACAGCCTCAATCCCTAATGAATTAGCCAATCATGTTAACCATTGGGTTTAGTAGATACATACTAGAAAAACAACTAACTCATGCATATAACTAATATTTATTCAATTACTAAATAAATAAATATGCATAAATAGATTCATAATCATACATAGTACGCATAACATAATTAAAACATAAATTGAGATTTGACTCATTTGGGAAAATAAATACAACAGAGAATGATTGAGAAAGGTAACACCCAGATTAATTCTCGACTGAGAATTCAATACATGAATAGGCTATAGGATTTTTGATCCTTTTTTAAGACTTGGCTTCTGCAATCTCTGGAATGGCTCTGGAACGCTTCTAGGAACTCTCTGGCGCAGACTTTGAAACTCAATTTGAAAGTGAATGCGTAAAACTGGATATTTTCCCCAAATGCGTCGACTCCCTTTTATAGGTGGGATTTTTTTTTTGGGGGGGCACTAGACCGTGGCCCCTTGTTGCCTTATTTTCCTCGCTCACGTCTCGTCCATGAAGCTTATGTGTTAACCGTCGAAGATGACCACGGGGTGGCCACAGTCCCAATCTTTCTGCCCAAGCTTCAGTCACGATTCTGCACGTTTTGAAGTGGTTGAGTGGCCACGGGTCGTGGCCCTTTGCCCACACGACGCAATTTTGGAGGGCCTCAGTACTTGGCCACGGTGTAGGGTCACAGACCGTGGCCCTTAGCTATGGTACATACCCTAAGCGGGTCTCGGTGCTAGGTTTTGAGAGCCCAAATCACTAGCCCCGGAGCGACCAGAGGAGGCCACGTGATGGACCTAAAAATAACTCTAAATTTGACCTGAAATATGCACAATTTACTTAGAGTACCTGTAAGGTAAGAGTGAGACAAATGAGGGTTAATTGTACCCAACTAGGACGAAAATACGGTTAAAGTGTGGAAAACACCCTTATCATTGCATCGGATTCATGCTCGTCGAGCTTTGGATTTTTCGTTGGAATCGATTCGAAAATCTGATACCGGAATCGTCGCCGCCCTTCGGCGTCTCCGAACTCTTCGAAATTGTGCCTTAGGGTTTAGAAGGAGAGTTCTGTGGTGGGTCCCTCTCGGTTTATGATTCCGATTGCGGTGGCTGATTTAAAGAGGAAGAGGTCGTCGATAATTTCGATCCAGGTGGCGGCTCTGTCCTTGGGTTTTGGGGTTGGTTCGACGGAGGAGAGAGTGAAGAAGGTCGACGGCGATCCTGATTCAAACTACAGGACGGCGTTGCCGGCAAGTAAGTTCAGTGACGACGTCTCCTTCCACGATACCTACGTCGACGACGTCGTCTTTGTCCACCTTTGCTCTGACATCAAGCTCAGATCCAGAGTCCTACCCATTAAAGACACAGTTCAAACCCAGATCTGAAATGACTTTCGATTAAAGATATGATTTTGGTCTCGGTAAGTACCTTGACGACGGTGGCAAACAATGGAGCTTCATCTTCAGGATGGTAGCTGGAAGATCCATGGATCGTCGCCGGTGAGAACACTGGTCCTCTTGGCGATGCGAAGAAGAGGAGATTGGACCGATCGAACCAGACCAATTTTTCAAACCAGTACAATTCTGGTTTATTATTGGTCCGGGTCAAATCATTCTGAATTGATTTTAAATTAGGTTTTCAATTCTAATTCTAATGGTATTAGTGTAAAGTGTAAAAAAAACGTAATTAATCAACCTTATATTAATTTTTTTATTATAGTCATAATAAAGTGTACATGAGGTCAATATTATCTATGAAATGTAAGAGTAGAGTTAGGATACGATGGACTTGAAAAATGCGTAGGGAACAATGCACAAGGAAGACGAAGACCCAAATTTGGACGACTTTTATACACAGCTCATTTTCGCGTATATCATCCTGTCTCACAATTTCTTCCAACTCGCCCATTTTGTTCTTATCAATTCGCAATTTTAGATTTCCTTTTTGCACATCAACCAATCTGTTGTATCACAAACCCACCAACAGGTCAGATTCAATCTGTGATTCGCTTGAATTCAATGGACGACATGAAGGACAAGATGAAGGGTTTCATGAAGAAGGTCAACAATCCCTTCTCTTCCTCTACTTCTGGCAAATTCAAGGGCAGTGGTAGGGTTTTGGGTTCGTCTTCTTCCCCCAATCTTATCCCCAATCGTCCCACCCAACCCCTCGACTCCGCCACCAAACCTTCGCCTCCTGCTGTCAATTCCAAGCCTCCACCCCAGAAGCCACTCAGTTCTGGCGACAGTAGTAGACCAGTTTCTGTGACCAAACCGGAGCCGATTCGCAAACCGTCAAATGGGTTCGATCCCTACAATTCGCTCGTCACTACCGGGAAGAGATCCCAAAACGGATTCACGCTGAATGTTTTCGAGTGTCCTGTTTGTGGGCGATCCTACAGGTCCGAGGAAGAGGTCTCTATGCACGTTGAGAGCTGTCTTGATCAGGGTTCAGCTGGAAATGAAAATGGTGTTGCCACCAATGTTGCTGGGGAGGTTTCTGATAATGATGAGGTGGAGTCCAGGACTGAATTGGAGGCTTGTGTTAGTGTGTTTCTTTCCGGGAAACCGGCCGAGGGGTCGCTTGAGATTGTCTTGAGGCTGTTGAGGAATATCGTCAAGGAACCAGGGAATGACAAGTTTAGGAAGATTAGAATGAGTAATCCCAAGATTCGCGAGGCTGTTGGTGATGTTGCAGGAGGAATTGAGCTCTTGGAGGTTGTGGGGTTTGACTTGAGAGAAGAGGGTGGTGAGATGTGGGTTGTGATGCAAGTTCCCAAGGAGGAGCAAATTTCTACAATCAATAGGGCAATAGGGTTGCTGGAACCGAAGAAGGCGGAAGAACCACAAAAGGTAGAAAGTGTCCCGTCTGCAGCTTCTGATCAAACAACCAAAACAGTTGAGCCAAAGAAGGTTGATAGACAGGTATGCCTATTAAAGCTAATGTCTACCAAGAAAGATGGTTTCTTTGTTCATTTAATTTTCTATTGATGATGTTTGCACCATGTCTATAATTTATGTGTGTGAATTTGAAATGTTGATCAGCTGTCAAAATTGGTTAATATAGGGCAGATAGATTTTAAATTTATATTGATCAGTCGCCTGAAACTAGTACCATACATGAAGCAGAACACATCAACGTAATGCTACATTGATTTGGTACCCGAGATTCAGGGATTTGCTTATCCAGCTTGACTTTAAAATGCTATTGGAGAAGAATGTATTACATAGGATGGAATAGTTGTTAAATCATTCATGTGGCTGACCCTAAATTTGTTTGGGAAATGCCTTGGTGGGCTGCCTCCTCCATCAAGCCAATTGATATAGTACTATCCATGCTTGGAAGGATTATAGCCTAAAATCACGGTTAACCCTTTTCTGTCATTTTTTGTACACCTTATGTACTGTTGTATTGTATTGTATTGAGTAGTTAACCTAAAATTCATTGGATTATTATTTTGCTAAGCATTGTCGTCCATGACTCCCTCTTTGTAGTTTCTATATTTATTATTCTTGTTTACTTTCAGGGTACCTACTCATATTAGTGCTTTGTGTTATATACTTCTTTCTTTCTTTGCCATAAACTTTCTTTCTTTCTTAATCCTTATGCTTACTCTCCTGTAACAAGCAATGATTTAATGTTTCTTAATTTTTAACCTGGTATGTTAGGTCCGGGTATTCTTTTCTGTCCCAGAAAGTGTAGCAGCAAAAATTGAACTGCCAGATTCGTTCTACAACCTCTCAGCTGAAGAGATTAAAAGGGAGGCTGAAATGAGAAAAAAGAAGATTGCAGAGTCTCAGCTTTTGATACCCAAGTCATATAAGGAAAAGCAGGCTAAAGCTGCTAGGAGGAAGTATAAAAAAGCTGTAATGAGAGTGCAGTTTCCTGATGGAGTGGTCCTTCAAGGAATCTTTAATCCCTGGGAGCCAACATCAAATCTTTATGAGGTCAGATCAGCCATTTTCCATTTACAGCTTTACTTGTTTCTTAATGAACAGATTCACTAAAGAATTGAAACCGAAATTGGTAATCAATTATACTTATTGACATATTTTTTTTATTTCATGTACTAATTTTGAGATATGGTGTGATGTCTGATATGGATATCTGTCTCTCTTGACCTCAACTCTGGCATAGCTTTAACATTCTAGGGGAAAGTTAAAAACTACGTAAATATGGATTTGCTTGTGCGATTGTGTTCCGGTGCGACGAGCAATTTCATGATCCATTTATTACCAAGTTTCTATACCCTATAAGCTTTTCAATTTCTGTCATATACAAGTGTTTTTAGTTTGCACTAGTAAGAATCTCTCAACCTAGTTTCCTAGATGTATCAATTGACCTTGTATAACACCAGGGTCTGATATCTTGGTATTGATTTGAAATTGGTTGGTTACCACTTAAAGTTTTGGCTTAGTGGTGAAGTCTTTTTCCCATGGGTTTTGATGGAAGATAAATCTTAAAGTCATCACCCTCTAACCACACTGCCCTTTGTGGGTGTTGGGATTAATTATATCTTAAGCTGGCCTTGAAGGAGTACCTTCGGTTCCCAACTAAGTCCTATGCAATTTCACAGCAAAAAGGATGGTTTCTGGTTCTGGCATGATATACTTTCATGCACCATGGTCCTCTTTAATGTGATTAAGTTGGTTTCTGCTATTCTGTTATTTATCCTTGAAAGATGCAGCCTTTCAGGTGAACTGCAGTCTGTTAAGGAGGATAAAAATTGAAGTAGAATTGGAAGCAAGGTTCTAAACCTCGGGATTATGGAGAAACCATAGCCTGGAGAGAAACCAGGCCTCTCGAATTCCTGGAACTATACTATCCATAAAAATCTTATATTATTATCTATTTATTTGTTCTATTCTATCTTCTCTTTTCAAGTCAATACACTTTCAGGGTGTATCACAAAGCAATAAAATTTTACTGGTTTGACCCAATGAAAGCTAAGGTAAAACTGAACCACCGAGAACGAGTTCCAAATCTCTGTCCAAAACTTGGCCAACTCAATTTTACCAATATCCTTGGGGGAGAACTCGAGGAGGACTCGGGAGTTTTAGAACATTGTTTTGAAGTAGAAGACCTATTGAGGACCCACTATTTTAAAATTTTTAAGTTCAATTATTATTATTTTGAAAGTATTTAAGCTTATTTACTAGTTATACTCTTAAGACACCCCACTAAGCTCTGTTATCACGTTTTTGCATGTGGGATATGTAGCTAGATGTTTCTTTATTTAGTCGGGGTCGTACTACTCTTCTTACTTCTCAACCAGAGCAAAAGGCTTTTTCAAATTTGTAAGCATTAAGATGTTGAATATCATTATAGCAACAGAAAATAGGGTATTGAATGTGTTGGATTGGGTGTGGCGATAACATTGCTATTAAGTATGAGAAATTGTGTATTTTGTGTACCTCGTCGATCAATATAAAAAAGTTCAATCTAAAAATTAGCTTTGTTTGGACAGTTGATTGAAGAATTTTAGCCGTCAAATTTGTTTACAATGTTTGACATCAAAATGACACTTGCTTACTTGTGTAGTTTGTGAGCTCAACTTTGAAAGAACCATGTTTGGAGTTTGAGCTGTTGCACCCAGTAGTGATAAAAAGACGGGTGATCCCGAGTTTCCCTGCTGCAGGGGAGAGAGCTGTAACACTTGAGGAAGAAGATTTGGTCCCAGCAGCTCTAATTAAGTTCAGACCAATCGAAACAGACTCGATTGTTTTCACAGGTCTGAATAATGAACTCCTGGAAATCATAGAGCCACTAGTCACTGGTTCAGCAGTTTCTCCGGTGTAAGCCCAATTCTGTTATTGCCTCGCTTCATCATTTGAAAAGGCGTGTATATCTTCATTATTGTTATTTCCTCAAATAATTGATCGTCGTTGTTTGATGATACGGAGTAGATTGTTCAATCACGTGAAGTGCATATAGAAGGTGTATGAAACTTGCTTCTGTTTTTGCGATCTTGAATTTAAAATAACAGCGCCAAGCAGTCAACTATTACAATCTTTTTGACTGATCACTATCGTTCTTTTCCGTTGTAGGTAGATTAGTTGGTGGTATGTGTTTGATTATTATTGCATTTTTCTACTAGACTGCAAGCTTGCTGAGAATAGAGACTTGTGGCAAGACTGTGTATAATAAACTTCTGGGTTTTAGTTTTAATCTACATATGTGCAAATATTGTTGATAAAGAAAAATATACTTGCATCAGAAGAATTAAATTATATTTGTGATTACGCAGACCTGATTTTTCAGAAATCTTCTTTTATTGAAGGGAATAGCTTGATCCTTGATTTAGGGATGGTAAAATAGACAAACGTGACGGGTACCCAATGTCCCCAACACGATCGGAATGGATCTACCGGGATCTTCCGGAAAATAAACAAGTAACGAGTATTTTCGATGGCACAAGTAGACCTATATTTGCTCGACTTGTATTTGATACTTTTTTTTGAATAAGACATAGAATATTTATTAAAAATATTAAACCTAACCTACAAAAGTGACCAAGTATCTTTTCATCAATCTCTTTCGGGCCAAATGAATACTTTTTAGGATCAAACAATCGAACAACCATTGGAGTACTCAATGGATGTGCATTTTGTATACTGAAACACTTCAGGATACCAACGCTTGCTTGACTAATTGGTTAAGTACTTGAACTTGGGGCCAAAGGTTCCGGGTTCAAGTCACGTTACGGTATCTCGCCTTTGTTTCCAACTTTTGTTGGACCTCTCTCCCAATTTTTGTTGGGTCTGTCTCTCCCGGTGAGAGTCAAGTGGTAATATTGGGCCCCCTTCTACATAAGGGTGTGTCTTGTGCCCGTTATTGATACAATAATCTTAAGAACTCTTAAGAATCACAAGTTTGGTGTTGTCTTGCTTCATCATAGTATAGTTGAGCCCAAATCTTGATACAATTTGCCGGTAAAAAAAAAGAAATGCTTCAGGAGTTTCTCAACATATGCAGACTAATGGATTAAAATTCCATCCAAAGTATGCTCGATCTGCAGGACGATGCAATATTTCGTTTTCCCCAAATCTTTCGTCTCAAACTCTTTCTTAAGATATTCTGCAGTGTTTAGGATCTCTTCAAGAGTTCCAATTAAATTTATATCATCAATATACACTGCCACAATAACAAATCCCATATTTGTTTTAGGGCATATAACATTATTCTTGTACCCTTCTCTGATAAGGTATTCGTTAAAACGATTATACCATATCCTACCAGATTGTTTCAGTTCATACAATGCCTTTTGTAATTTGATCGAATATAGATTTCTTGGACTATTTTTGATTGCTTCAGGCAATTTAACTCCTTCAAGGAGTCTCATATAAATATCCGTGTCTAACGTACCATATAAATAGGCAGTGACAACGTTTATCAGATATATATCCAGTCTTTCAAAGACTGTTAAACTGATCAAGTATCTGAACGTAATCATATCCATCACAGGTGAATATGTTTCATCAAAATTGACCCTAGGCCGTTGAGAAAAACCTTGGGCTACAAGCCTGGCTTTATATCGAACAATTTCGTTTTTCTCATTTCTTTTCTTTGTGAATACCCATTTGTATCCAATTGGTCGAACAACTTCTGGTGTTCGGATTATGGGTCCAAAGACTTGTCGTTTTGCCAATGAAATCAATTTTGTTTGAATTGCTTCTTACCACTTTGGCCAATCGTGTCTTTCACGACATTCATCAATGCTACGTGACTCAAAATCAAAATCATTCATTATCTCACATGCCACTGTGAAAGAAAAACTTCATCTATATTAATCGATTTTCGATCCCAATATTCATTAGTGTAGGAATGATTCATGTGTATTTCCTCACTTCCT
>JAYMTP010005837.1:0-12840 GCA_036897365.1 Geranium brycei | reverse complement strand
CTAAATTCACATGGACAATAATTATAAATCTCTATATATAAATTGACATTTAAAGTATGATTATCTAACATGATGTGTTGCTGGCATATATAATAACATAAGGATGAAAAATATATTGATGTAGACGTCACAGTTTTATGCTCGGTTACGTAAGAGGTCTAAGACTCCATTTAGTAAAAATTATTAGACCAATGGCATGGACCAAGTTATTTACAAAAATCCTGATTTTACGGTATTTAATGATATGCACAAAACACATACTAATAGTACGATTTAAAATAAATGGTAAAACTACATATGAAACATAGCAAAATGTATTAGGTGGCAAATGAAATATAATGTTTTATTCAGTAGTTGTAAGTATATCAATTGGAGATTAGAACAAATCGTTGTTGTATGAATTACTTAGTTAAGCTAAACTTAGAAAAATTTTCCATGCATTGCCACAACTATCCTATTTTGAAGGTACAGAACAAAGATTAAATTGAACTAAAAGGGCATGTGAGAATGTAATTGATCAAAAATAGGTTAGGAAAAAAAGACCATATAAATTAGAGTTTACTGCCCGTAACGCAATTTCCAGACCAAAAGAAAATAAGGGAACAAAGCAAAGAGACCACGCACTCAACGACTATTATGAAGGGAGCAATCAAGCACGAGAACGATAACAGCCCCAGCAATAACTCGGCGAGAGCAACTTTTGAAACGCCGAAAGCAATTGCCCAGACGAACAACGGATGACGACAACTGAAATTCCGAAGCACAAACGACGCCAGAGACTAATATTCGAAAACGGCCGGAGATGGACGACGCCCGAAAGTCCGAAACACAAATGATGATTCAAAATCCCGAATTCAGTTACCCAAAACGGCATCGCAGAAGGAAGAAGAAGTTGACATTATGTAACGCACAACAACAGAAAACTCAGAAGCGAGAGAATGCGTGAGAAGCGAGGGATTGGGGAACGGGGCAATATTAGCTATGTCACGTGTAAACCTTAGATATTGGCTTTATAGATATAATAGATTGTGTGATTTCTAACTCAAACCTTGTTCAAATCCTCAACCTATTCAATCTCACAATAAAATTTAAAACAAAACTTGCCACAAATTCATAAATCCATCAAACCATAAATTTACAGTACAAAATTACATATCTGGATCATAAAGTCAACAAAATTAAAAAATCTACAGGTTTGGGGTTGGAGATTGTCGATTGAACTAATTGCAAATTGAAAAATTAACGAATTGCAGAACTAAATTTTCTTGTTCAAAAACAAATTGGGTTTTTTTCCTGTTTGAACAGTTGATGTAGGGCGAGCACTTCACCCACACCAGGTTGCTCCCAGTGTCGGCGACGAGGAGGAGGTTCTGCTGCGGAGTGCCAATGCTGAGGGACACGAAGTACTACCCCGACCCGAAAGATGCACTGGAGACCATCGGTGATCTCAGGGTCTGGTGGGGCTGTACTTAGGTGACATGGATAATTAGGTTTTATTCATGATTTGTATGCATTAATACATTGCAACCAATAGAAATCTATATTTCTTTGAACTGTTATCCATTATGAATAAAATTCGATTGTTATATTTGCTTATTTGTGCGTGCATTTAAGTTTGTACAATGAGGACCTGATTAAAATTGTATAATGAAACAATAAAGTGAATGACACAAATAAGAGTGTCATGACGTTTATTTTCATGAAACAATATGCTAAACTCATAGACCATGACAAAAATTGCATAAACAGATTTTAATAGCAAAAGTAAAAGATTTTAATCACAAATGTGTCATGATGTTTATTTTCATGAAACAATATGCTAAACTCATAAATCATGACAAAAATTGCATGTTTATTTTCACGAATGAATATGCTAAACTCATAGATCATGACAAAAATTGCAGAAACAGATTTTAATCATTTAATTTATGTGTCATGAAAATCATCAAATGACACATTAAAGAATATTGTGGACACAGAAACAAATTTTAATTATGTAATATACATGTTCTTAAAATCATCATATGATACATGAAACAAAATTATGAACACATAAACATATTTAAATTTGATAATTGATTTGGAGATCCTCTACGACTTGCGACAGTAAGAAAACATCTTCGGAACTGATTTGGAATCAAAGTGGAGATTGTACAGTTTTCATCGAATGAGGAAAAATATTACAATAATGGTGCAATTTAATGAAGATTGTGTTTCCTTTGTAGAAGAATTATGCTCAGAGAAGATTGTTTTGCTTAGCGTAAATCACGTTTACATTGATTATAATAAATCAAATGTTTAAGCGCAATTACCCTACTAACCTTCAACTTACACAAAATGACTAAATTGTGTACGTTATTAGGGTGAAATTATGTTGACTTGTTACTAGGTGAATCCGTGAATCGTGACCATATAAATATAGATCTGACGACGCTGAAGCGTTCTAATGTTAGAGGAAGTATGAGTTTGTTCCAGATTATGACCCTAAAAATCCATACCATTGCCGATTCAATTTTGATCTTAACACGGGCCCGGAAGAATTAGTTCAGCCCAAGTGCCATAAAGCCCATACAACCGTTGGCGGGAAAATCCGTACAGCTTCCAAGGGAAGATAGCCATTCGCATAAAACGGCACAACGCACTCACGCACCCAAACAAAAACGAAAAATCAAATAAAAAAAGCAATAGAAAAACCTCTCTCTCTCTACCAACATACACAGCACAACCCCTCGAAACCAAAATCCCCTTTTCTGGCACAGTCTGTTGTTCCAATCAATACTTGTAGTAGTTGTCTACATCAATCAATGACGCCTCGAGAGGTTGAGAAACCCAAAACCCTAGCGACGCAGTCCATGGCTCCTCCTTCCGGCTGCCCCAGCCCTAACCTCGACCTTTCAAGGCCCGGTTACTACGCCGTCTCCGACACCGGCCCTCCCTGCCGCCGGAGTCTCCGCCTTGCTTCCAAGATTCCTCTTTCAACTTCCCCAAGCACCATGCGTGAGGAAGCTCTCTCTCTGGGTTCGATTCCAAGTGGGGCTGAAGGAATAGAGATGCTTGTCGTCGAGAACAGTACCGATTCGGAGTCGGAGGAGGATGATGCGATTGCAAAAGGTAATAACAAGTTGAAACTTGATTCTAATGTCGATAAAATTGATTTGGAGGATGAACCGGCCCAACAGGTTCTGTGTCTGCGTTCCGGGAGGAGATTGGCCAAGAGAAGAAAAGAAAGCATTGATAGAAAGCCGATGGCTAGAGGAGAGGAAGATGAGGTTATCGAGATAGAATTGGACGACTTTAGTACTAGTGTTGGCGTTAAGCGAAAGATGCGATTCAGCACAGAAGAAAAGGCCAAGGGAAAACTAGTCATTAATGATTTAACACCAAAAGGGGTTGATGTTCTTTACTTGGATACTGATAAATCAGTACAAGGTGTAATGCATGATGACAGTAATAAAGAAAAGTTGAAGGAAGATGCAAGTGCTGATAGGAAGAAAGCTGTTTGTGTGAGAAAAAGTAGACAAGAAAAGGGAAAGGCAAAGCTTGGAGAGGGAGCTCATACTAAGGGTTCTTTTGAAGTTTCTGGTGATAGTACAGTTTTGAATGATGTTCATATGGATTTTAGGACGGAATTGCAGCTCATTAGGGAAGCCAATGAGAAGGTCATTGCAGAGGCCAAGGAATCAAGAGGGAGGGAATACAGAGAACGTTTTCGAGCTGTAGCCAGGGAAAATGCATCTAGGTTTGCTCATTTCAATGCCCATGAGGAGGAAAACCATTTGCCAGCTGAGGCTGCTGGGGAATCAGCATCTAACGAAATGGAATCTGAACCTGCTGTTGAAGATTGGCCTGGTCCCTTTTCAACTGCTATGAAGATTATTAGGGATCGAGCAAAAAAGTTGAATATTCAAATGCTGAAATCTACAAACAAAACCCAACAGCCTTCTCTGATATGGGCTCCTAAAAACACCATGGGCTGTGAGCGGAAGTTTGTTCCCCCTTCGCTAAAAGAACTCTGTTTGAGAGTTCTTGCGGATAATGCTGATGCACTTGCTTCACTTGAAAATATACCTGACTCTCTCAGGCACAGACTTGGCCACAAACTCTGTGGTTCTCGGAAAATGAATGGTAATATTTTCAGCCTCTTTCTCCGTGGGTCCCCCTATGAGGTTCGTGTAAAAGATTGTTCATGGTTAACCGAGGAGCAGTTCACTAAGTCGTATGAGGAGTGCGACACCAGCAAATTGACGGTACGTCCTCTCATCTCTTTGCCAGTTGAATTATATGTATAATTTATATTTGTTTTCTTGTTCTACTAGTTATAGCAATAGATTGGTGCATCATAATCTGTCGTTTAATGGGAGTGTTGGTGAATCATCATCTATCGTTCCTGATGGCACTTATTCAACATGTGTGAACACTGCATATCAAGTGCTGGCAATGAGACTCCTAAGGCACCTCATTATTTATATCATTGTAAATGTTTTATGATGACCATTTATAGCATTGGACTTTTATTCCAATGTATTGCCGTATTTTAAATCATATCTGTTACACTGGTTTTTTGGTACAAAAGCTGAGCATTATGGCTCAAACGTAAGATCTCTTTCCAGACCCCATCCCACCCAACAATGTAATGTAAGCTTATCCATGATAGTGCTAAACTCATAATTTAACTTCTGATTAGGGAATAACATGTTGAATTTGTTACTTCACTGATGTACTTCTGTTATTGGCGGAGAGAGATGTTTGTTATTGTGCTGCGAATAGTTTGTTCAATGGGTGATGGTTTATGCCAGAGTACCCAGGTTAAGTTGAATTTGCAGGAATCGTTAGGGTGAATGCTTTTATCGTCCAGATTGCTAAGCATAAACTATTTTTTTTTGCATTAAAGAAAGTGAATTCTCCTTGGAGTAGCAGTTTTGCATGCTTCTGAAGTTTAATTGCTCTGCTGATAATTATATTAATCAAATTGAAGGAAATGTTTGGTGCCAGACTACCCCGATTAAGTTGAATTGACAGGAATCATTATGATGAATGCTGTTATCGTCCAGATTGCTATGCGAAAACTATTGCTTTTGCATTAAAGAAAGTGATTTCTTCTTGGAGTGGCAGTTTTGCATGCATCTGAAGTTGAATTGTTTTGCTGATACTCATGTTAATTCAGGTTTATCATTGTCCATAGTTTTGTTTTTGTCTGAGATGAGGGTTTACCTTCATTGTGGAACTTTACTTTTATCCCTTTTGTTATGAAATTCATATAATTGTATTTGGAGTATGGAGTATGGACTATCCATTATTATGGAAGCTGACATATATAAAATTGTACTTGCTTGTGGAATTCAGGTTTTACAGCTAGATCAGTGTGGGCGGTGTATGCCAGATTATATTTTGCGTTCTACCATTGCTCAATCGCCATGTAGCTTGCCTGTATTAACTACTTTGTCCCTGAGTGGCGCATGTCGTCTTTCAGATATTGGGCTAAGTGCCCTTGTTTCTTCAGCCCCTGCACTAAGATCTATAAATCTCAATCAATGCTCACTTCTAACATCTGATAGCATCAAGATCTTAGCTGACAAATTGGGCTCAGTTCTGCATGAGCTGTATATAAATGACTGTCAAAGCATTGATGCTATGCTTATTCTTCCATCATTAAAGAGGCTGGAGCATTTAGAAGTTTTGTCATTAGCCAGCATTGAGACAGTTTGTGATGACTTTGTCAAGGATTTTGTTAGTACCCTTGGTCACAATATGAAGGAGCTTGTATTGACTAATTGCACGTAAGTTAATCCTGTGGGATTTCCTCAAATCTGTGAGGCGACCTCCTGTTATTGGATGTGTGAAATTTATTCATTTATTTCCAATGTTAATTTGTTCTAATGGTGCCAGGAAATTGACTGATTCTTCTATGAAAGTCATTGCTGAAAATTGTCCTGGACTAGGCACTCTTGACCTTGTTGACCTATGCAAATTGACAGACTCTACCATGGGATATCTTGCAAATGGTTGTCGAGCAATTCAGACCTTAAAACTTCGCCGCAACAAATTCAGGTTATACATTTTTGAGTTTCTTGCCACTTTGTAGAACAACGTTCAATCTCTCTTCTATTTTTCTTCGCTAGATTAATAATGGTTGCACTAAAATGTGAATCTACTGGGCTATTGACTTGTACTACTTTGTTGTTTAGAAGCAACACATAACTGTTAAGATGAACTCATGTGTATGATCAGGATGTTCATTATAGGTGCCTACTTTGATGTTTTCCGGAATTGGCATTTGATGAAATGCCACTCTGGTTATTGGGAGAACAAGTTTTGATACAATTCTTTGAGTTCCAACATTTTGTGGAACCATAACAGCCTAACCAAATAATTATATCAATATCGCTGTAGGGTTCAAACCTCATCAGAAGTTGAAATTATGAACTCTGCTTGTTTTTTCGAGAAAGTGATGTTGAGGCTTGCAGAATGAAATGCAGGGTAAGGTTAGTTGTGACCATAAGGATATCGAAGTAGTTACTGATATATATTTCTTCTGGTTCTGGGATGGTGGGTTTGATACAAACTGATCATGCAAAATAAGGTTAAATTCATGTGGTACACAGCTGTGAATATGCATTGAGAATGTAACTATTTTGACAAGTCTAAAAGCTATCGATGAAAAAGAAAAGAGGCATGTTCGGTAGGACAAAACAAATGCTAATAATATTTTTCTAGATTATTGGTATGCCTGGCTCTTTTTTTCAAGTTATGTTAGATGAATAAAAGTTTTCATGTATTCTATTTGGTAAATTAATTGTACTTACCTTTTCACTCTGATATCAGTGATGAAGCTATTGCTGCATTTGTGGAATCATCTGGGGAGCCCTTAAAAGAACTTTCACTAAATTGCGTTAAGCTGGTATCCTCCTGATCTCCCTCTAAAAGAAAATGAAAATTGTACATGCTTGTTCAACAGTTGAATCCGCCCTCAGTTCCTACACGGATTTGCATGAAGCTTATCTGAATATAAGTAACTGGCCATGTTGCAGGGGCTCCATTAGCTGTTGTCTTGCCCCATATGCTGTACAGCAGCTAACTTAGAGCACAATTTTTTTTTTGCTTTCTATTCAAGTTTCGGAAGAGTTTATTGGCCCATTTACTGTTAAATACCATGTTTAGTACTTTGTGATTAAGGTCACACGTGACGCTTGCCAGGTTGGCCAAAACACAGCCTTTGCACTATCTAGACGGTCAAGAAACTTGCAAAGTTTGGATTTATCGTGGTGTCGAAATTTGACAGACGAGGCTATGGGTTTAATTGTGGATGGCTGTTCATCACTGAAGCTGCTCAAACTTTTTGGATGCACCCAGGTAAAAATTGAGTTGTTTCTCACAGCAGTCACCATTTTAATTGCCTGGTTGGTTAGTCTCTAATTTGTAATGATATTTCATTGCAGATAACTAATGTATTTCTGGAGGGCCACTCAAATCCAGATGTAGAAATAGTCGGTTTGAAGATGTCTCTGTTCTTGAAAGAGATCGATTTGCCATAATTCCCTGGTGTCTTCCGCTATATAAACCTGAAGACACGAGTAAACTAACTTATTGCTTGCCAGACATCTCCAAAATTGTATGTGGATGGAGTCATGGAGATGGATTCTGTGGAACAAGTTCTGATTCCCATTTTTGTATGTCAAGTTTTGATTCAGATCATATGGCAAGCAAAGTTTTGGACAATTGGATCACAGTGTCATTTTAAGCTTATTGGTAATCAGAAATAGATCTGTTTCTCATAACTATTGTTTTTTTGGATTGAATTTATTTTGAATTGAGAAATAGATTTGATTGCCATTACTTTGCTATCAGGACCTCAACTGAACCATGTTGATATGATTTTCCAAAAAATTCAAAATAAAGGTAACACATACGAATCATGCAGCAGCTAAAGAAAGCATGACATGATAAGTATAAAATGCACAAACTCACAGTTTACAAAGAGCAACATTATATTACATCACATATGGGACCTTAACATCAGATCTCATCCCAACAACTGTGGTATACATACTAACATTAGTGTCAATGTATTTTCTCGTCATTGTTATGAGTTGTTGCAGCAGCAACAGATTGAAGATCTGACAAAGAGAAAGATCGCCAAGGAGAGGTTCGTAGGGGAGGCGGTGAGTCTGGCAAGGAAGGTTGAATGCATGGCAACCTCTTACCACGTGGATGCAGAGGTGGGCGGGAGCAAGAAGGCGAGGACGACAATGAGTTAGAATCATCACTGTTGTTATTGCTCTCAAAGCCCATCATCCCGAGACTAACCGAGCTTTGACTACAGTTGGTGAGTTTCTTGGGCATTCCGCTGCTCAACGTATTGTGTTTCCTCTCCCACAACATACTATGGGCCAATAAATTCTTGCGCTTTTTGGTGTAAGGATTTTCTGGCTTGACAATCTCTTTGACATTGGAGGCAGCACAAGCGTCTGCAAGGCTCGTGTAGGACTTGGATTTGCCATTGTAGAACTTAGATATGCCTTTCCTGAAATGAGTTGGGACAACATCAAGAGGATACACAATTCTTGTTCCATCTCCTCAAAAGATCTGAACATATCTACTTGTATAAGGGAAACTAAAACAAGGGGAGATATATGTTCCACAATAGCAATGCACAAACTTGTTCCACAAACCTCAAGTTTTGCATAAGAGTCACTACACCAAATAAGGAAGAAGCAAGTAGCTTTTAGATTAGGCAATGCAATTCCAAAGAAGGAAGACTGGGAGAGCAGGCAGAGTTTATTTGATAGTCGTTCTATTCTCGAGACTAGTTACTAATTGTGGATTATCATAATCAAGTAACAAGCAGCAAATCCTAATTATACTGGCATATGCTACTCTGTGACATGGGTAGTAACAGAGAAAGACAGCTGAACAAAAACTTGAAGAGACCATGACCAGCCACCACAATGACACAAGTTTCTTCTTCTTCTTCTTCTCAGCATCATAATGTTAATGGACAGATAAATAACTTATTTAGCTTCACCAACAGAGTTGGGCCAAGTGGTAAAGAGCTCCCTAAACACATACGTGAGATCCAGAATTCAAATATATGTGCGTGCTAGTAGAGTAGGATGTCTTCGTAGATAAAAAAAACTCAATTAGGAAATGAAGTTACTGCTGTTGGACCCTAAATTCCACAAAAATCAATCAATCCTTACCTGACCGGCAGATCACCCTCAAGAGCATCCATGGTTTCAAGAGGATCCTTATACGAGCTGCGGACCTCAGTCTCGCCGGGATCTTCCTCGTCGTCGTCGCTGTTCCTCCCGATGGAGGTGGAGCTGCACGAATCGGAATCGGAATCATCAGGAACACGCCGGTCTTCATAGATCCCGTTTAGGAGCCTGGAGCGATTACCAATAGAAATCGACATCATCGCACACCCAAATCAGCATCAGCAAAATTGAAATGAGTATTGAGCAGATTGGGGGGTAGGGTTGGATAAGGAGAGAGAAACGGTGTTGGATATTTAAAAATTCAATGAGTAAGGCTTATCTCTCAACTTGAAGATCAATTCAATCACCCACTGCCACTCTTGTTTTAACGTTGGAGTTTGAGAATTACAAATATCTCTCTACTTTCTCCTTTGTTAAACAAATCCAGATATTTATTGAAGGCCAGTTTTGTCGCTGACTATATGTTTGTGCATTGGGTTGGCTTGACAATCGTCTCGATTTTACTCACTTCCAATTGGAAACATCCACGTCGGTTTCATTGTTGACGTGGAACAAGATGGTCTCATCTCATCTCAACCATGCATAAGAGTAACAAGGGATGCAAATTTACATACAACAAACCACAAGACTCGATGTATCTCTCTTTCGTCCCGTACGATCCTGCAAATTTTGGAAGAGAGAGCGACATTTTTTATTTGAGTATAAATAAAATTTCTTACTTAGTTTGTTTACATTCGTACTTTTAAAAAGAAGGAAATAGTAATCATCAATATTGGTCTAAGATGAAAAATAAAAAAAAAAGATAATTTCGCATAACGCTTCAAGTATATGTGATTTTCACTTACACCACCCTAGTTAGATATGCGTTTTGTGAAACCCTTTCGGTTATCAAACTCTCAAGTTTTGTTTATATGCAAGAAAGACTTTATAAATAACTAAGAAAGGTAAAAGAAAAAGCATAAAGCCCAGAAAACACAAGATTATAGAGCATGATAAACAACCCGCAGGTTTGCACACCAAAGGGAAAAGGTGCTCTCCCCCCGTCCACAAATCTAATCCCCGTCCGTCAGCTGTATGCATCAGCTTGTAGCATCGTAGCTGCACAAACATGAGAACCTCCTTGGGAGTCTTCTGCCTCCCCTCGAACACAATGTCGTTTTTGGTCACCCAGATAAACCAAAAGCCCAGTGTCATAATTTGCTCCATAATCGTCTCACCACCCTCTCTATAACCTTGGAGTTCCATCCGATGAAAAAATCATGAACCGACTTCGAGTGGATGAAACAAACTCCCCACCAATCGTGAATCTCCTGCCAGAAGCATTGCGTCCAGGTACATGTGACCATCAAGTGATGGAAGGTCTTATTTTTCCTCTGATCGCACAGAACACACCACCACTAGTCAATCGGGATCGGGACCCCTCTCCTGACTAGAACATCCTTCGTCAGACTCCCTTCTGAAGAATCAGCCATCCAAAACTCCGATAGTTCGGTGGGACGAGCGTACCCAAAAGCATGTTCGCCCAATCCACCAGCTCCCCTATGACCTCATCTGTCAGTATCTCGAAACCCTTCTTTGCTGAGAAGCCCTGTCTATCATGAATCCAAAAAATGTTATCATGGGTGTCCTCCGTCGGCCTGATGGTGCCCAACACTGTCAATAACTCCGCCAACTCTTCGGTTGCCCTTGCTGGTCACACCCCTCACAAGGGTAGCGACCAACCTCCTATAACCCAATAATCTTGAACTGAGTGTCCCGAAGTGGTTACACATCAAAACAATATCTGAAATCTCGATTAGGCCTTCAAGTTGTCAGGTCACCAAAAGCTCTCAAAAGCTCCTCTAGCACGTTGACTTCCAAGTCGCCGGAGGAGCTCATTTCTCCGGCGACCATCCTCTATGTATTTTAGCTGTTTTGGGTAGGGGAAGGGTTGATTCCAAACAGAAGCGAAGATGGGTCATGGAAGGCCTCTCAGTCGCATCTCTCTCTACGGAGGAAGAATCGAACGGAGATGGGTGCTGCTTCGTCACACTTTCCTCTCTAGCGGAAGGGCCGAACAGAACATCACAGGGAAGGCGTCGACGGCTCTGGGCGCGGTTGGAGAAGTTTGGTCTCGGACCACTAGATCTGATTTTTCTCAGATCTGGACTGGTTTGATCTATCTACTTCGCAAGCGAGCTCAATGTCGAGGTGGAAGAAGGTGGAACCAGCAACGTGCTCGAGGATGTGGCCTCTCATTTTTCTAGGGTTTAGGACTCTGGCGGCGTCGCCGGAGATGTTCTTAGATGACTCCGAACAAAGAGACAGATCAGAAAGGTTGAAGAAGAAGCCTGCAATTTTAGGGTTTGGGACTTTTCATGCCACTCATCTGGTTAGCCTGCTTGGCTTTTCGGGGTTCTCTATAGGAGACGCCACCGCCCGACGTAGGTAGAGCCTGGTCGGGACCAGACAGCGGCGTGATGGTGGTTGCTTTTCCGACGGCGCTTTGTTGTTCTAGTGTCATCTCCGGTCGAGGATTCCCCTTTGCTGCCTTAGATTGGCAGCCAACGTCACCGACATTTGTTTTCTCCGGCAAGATGCGTTTATGAAGGACACATTGACTCCTAGTCTGATCCAATTGCATTGCAGTCGGACCGGAATTGATCTGGCTTTGCTAATTCGAACTAGCTTAATTTCAACTTTCCATTTAAGCCGAATTCGGCCGTTTGGACCAGTTTAAATTGCAGTTTTTTCCAATTTGAACCGGTTCACTAGCTATTTAGGGCTTGTTTTTTCTCTGCTTCTGCTTGTTTTTTTCCTTTCCCCTCGGGCACAATTGTACTTTCATTTCCATTTTATAAAATTCTTGCCGATAAAAAAAAATTTGGAATCTCGTTCCGAGGTAGAAATCTCGTAACCAACAATTGTCCCAAAACCGAATATGTCTCCTGCCCCCCAGCCTCCACCAGTACCAAACTCTCAAGTTACTTAGCTTCGTTCATTATTTTTGAAAATTCGGTTTTAACTTTTGTTAGAAATGACAGAAATACCCATGTATTTAAAAATTAAGTTTTACTTTTACAAACATAACTTATTTATAAAATAAATAATAAAAAACTGATTTTAGTACAAAAAATATTGAAAATAAAAAAATGATATTTAAAAAACGTTTCTCATTTTTAATACTTTTTTTAAAAAAACTAATATTAAAAGATTTATTATTACTTATTTTATAAAAAACATTATGGTTCAGAATAAGTTTAAAAATTATTTCCTAAATATAGGGGTATTTTCATAACCATGGGGAGTCTAATAAGTTTAAAATTATATTAAAATAAAAATTATTATTATTTAAGGGGTTGTATCTGACACCACAGAGAGGCTAAGTGAAAATCGTGTATAACTCAGGAGAGGTAGGTGGAATTAGTCATAAAATAAATGATGGATCTCTTTTCAAGTAAGAAAACTAACATTATTGTCGATTGTAAGGTTAGAACTCATGCCCTAAAGAAAGTAAGAGTAAAATTACACTTTTATTACTAACATGAGAAGCTTTTTTTTAGAAAATTTATACAACGTTTATGTATACTATAAATCATGGATAGGCATGTGAAATTTCCGAAAAAAAATATTCGCATTCGAATTT
>JAYMTP010005836.1:0-12841 GCA_036897365.1 Geranium brycei | reverse complement strand
GGGTCTACCGGCTATCGGGTCAATTGGGTACCGGGTTAGTCGGGTTGGGTGTCGGCCGGGTCGGTCGGGTCGTCGGGTTTGCGGGTAAAATGAACACCCCTACATCCAGCCAGTTTCCTATTTTATTTTATGGTGTAATCCCCATACTGCCCCTGGTATTCACATATGTTGTGTTCAAAACTCAGTTTCCTTTTTCTGTGACCAAGCTAAGCTTTGCTCTCTCGCTCTCTGTGTTCCACACCTGCAATTGCTCGTTGATGGAGCTACGGAGGCGTCCCGATCAGGCCCTCCCGGAGAAGAAGGGTCTGAAGCGAAAACTCGAGGAGGAGATCGACGGAAGCAGCAAGGAAATCTCGGCGCCGCCGTCCGGAGACGCTCGAAAAGCGCTTCTCAGCGAGGTCTGCGCGCAGGTTCGAATCCTCAATTCCACCTTCTCGTGGCTCGACGCCGATCGATCCGCCGCCAAGCGCGCCACTCACGTCCTCGCCGAGCTCGCCAAGAACGGTATCGTTCAATTTCAGCGCTCAATCTGAGAAACAGTTCAATTGAGTTCAATCGGTTTAGAATTTGGAATTGAGGTTGGTGATTGTGTTTTTGCAGAGGAAGTGGTGAGCGTGATTGTTGAAGGAGGCGCTGTTCCGGCTCTGGTGAAGCACCTGCAAGCGCCGCCCTCGGGAGATGGCGGAGAGGTTCAGAAACCGTTCGAGCACGAGGTGGAGAAGGGGAGTGCTTTTGCTCTGGGGCTCCTCGCCGTGAAGGTACTTTGTTTTGGTCCACATTTTGAATTCAAGCTTCATTGAGCTGTGTTGCTGCTTATTTGTTCTGGAATGGAATGATCTATTTGAAAATGTGTTGATTTTGAGGTAGAATTGGGCATCTGTATATTTGAATATATGAGTTGCAATGGTCTACTTGATACTACTAAAAATTATTTGTAGTCATCAAGCAATGTAAAAGTCGAGAAAGAATTAGGCATCTGTATGTTTGAATATATGATTTGCACTAAGTTTATGGGTCTCTTAGCGAGAAATTACCACTTACAATTCTATATTTTGGATTAGAATTGTTATGAGCATGTACATATCAGTCGTTTTTAGTGATCAAGTAATGGTCTACTTAATATTTATGTTGTAAGAAGCCCCGACTAGTCCGATTAATCCCCCGACTAGTTACCGATTAATCCTTTAGTCCGATCTATTTTTCGATTAATCCTCGACTAATCTCTGATTAGTCCCTAGAAAGCCCTTTCTGACTGACTAGCGCCTAGCGATTTTTACAACACTGTTATTACTAGACATTTTAATTAATATGATAGGAAATAACTAGCGCTGTCATATTTTCTCCATCGGAAACTGAACTAATTCTTCAATGCGTCTAAGAACATTAATTGAACTACAAATGTTGTTTAACAAGAAATTTGTTTCCTAAATACTCATTGGTTTTCTCTATGATGTGTTTGGATCTCCTAATTGACGTGGTCAGCAAGTGCATCTATCAGTTTTATGAACTTAAAAGTGATCATCATGTGCAATTGGATGTGACACTGAAACATATAAAATGCAGTTCAGTTGTCATTTTGTTCTCTCTCAAAGCAGAAAAGGGTTTTGCTGTTGGAGTTTTGTGTTGGGGTTAAGTTAAAAATGATAAGGTCAGGTGAAGAACTTGCATGCTTGCTTTGGTGTTCTGACAGTTGGTGATTGGCTAAATGGCTTTTTTTAGTTGATATGTGTGTTGTTAACTAAGGTACTAGTTTTTGGCATCTTGATCATGGCTAATTACTCAGCCCATATTCTTTTTGCATGATTAATTTTTCGTATGTGCATTGATTGAGTGATTGGAGTTTATGTAAGGAATATAGCGTTTTTATAACAAGTTGCTGACTTTATTGTCCTTTCTGTTGACAGCCGGAATATCAGCAGCTCATAGTGGACACTGATGCCTTGTCACATCTTGTAGACCTGATGAAGAGACACAGGGATAATTCCAGTTCTCGGGCTGTGACCAGTGTCATAAGGAGAGCTGCTGATGCTATTACTAATCTTGCTCACGAGAATAGCAGCATTAAAACCCGTGTTAGGTTTGCTCATTTGTCCATTAGTTTAAGTTCAACTTTGGCATTTAGCAACATATTCTTCTTATCGTCGTTTGATTCGGATATTCAGGATGGAAGGTGGGATTCCACCTCTTGTTGAGCTGCTTGAATTCACTGACCCAAAAGTGAAAAGAGCAGCTGCCGGGGCTCTCCGTACCTTGGCATTTAAAAATGATGAAAATAAAAATCAGGTATTAAGTATTCCAGGGTAACTTGGTTGGCAGGTTAGCTTGAGCATGAAAATATTGGATTTTTTGTTTTTCAGATTGTGGAGTGCAATGCATTGCCCACCCTTATTCTCATGCTTCGGTCTAAGGATGCTGCTATACACTATGAGTCGGTAAGATATTATAATTCAGTGTGTTATAACATAAAACTATTGGAATTTTATGTTTTACTTCTCATTGTCTGCATGCAGCCTAATATATTTCTTATGGTTTGCAGGTGGGTGTTATTGGAAATCTGGTACATTCGTCCCCAAACATAAAGAAAGATGTTCTTGCTGCTGGGGCTTTGCAACCTGTTATTGGCTTACTTAGGTATGCTTATGTCTTTGGTTCTTGTTAGCTTGTAATGCATTGCAATGCATTTAGCAAAGTTTTAGTATTTTCTTGTGCTTGTGTATTTAGTTGATTGAATTTTTTTTTTCACATTGTTAATTGACTACTGGGATGGTAGTT
This sequence comes from Geranium brycei, assembly GCA_036897365.1. Classification (NCBI taxonomy): domain Eukaryota; kingdom Viridiplantae; phylum Streptophyta; class Magnoliopsida; order Geraniales; family Geraniaceae; genus Geranium; species Geranium brycei. The sequence continues at coordinate 10,069 of JAYMTP010005836.1, read as the reverse complement.
CCTGCTGTTCTGAGAGCCAAAGGGAGGCGGCTTTATTACTTGGGCAATTTGCTGCAACTGATTCAGATTGCAAGGTAAGTTGAAAAATAGTAATTACTATTTTCCATTTTATAGTTGAGGACTTGCGACCTTTGGAATTTTTTTTTATTAATGAAACACTGTGAATTTAAGCAGTTTTATTTAATTGTTGTTAACCTTTTGTCTTATCTTTTCATTATCTTAAGTTGAAAGGTTGGGTATTTGTAGGTTCACATTGTACAAAGGGGTGCTGTTCCACCTTTAATTGATATGCTACAGTCATCCGATGTGCAGTTGAGGGAAATGTCTGCATTTGCCTTAGGGAGGTTGGCGCAGGTTATTATTTAGCTTAACTTGCAACTTATGTGACCAGCTATTACCCCTTATGATGTAAAAATGCAATTCCTATCAGTAGGAAGTTGTAGAATGTTTTTTTAGCTTGAGGATGTTATTTTTGTGTTTCAGGATACACATAACCAAGCGGGTATAGCTCATAGTGGTGGCTTACAACCATTACTCAAACTTCTTGATTCCAAAAATGGGTCTTTGCAGCATAATGCTGCCTTCGCTCTTTATGGTCTTGCAGATAATGAGGTATTTATTGTTTGTGAATCTCGAAGAATTTAATAAAAATTTGGTTTCGTTTGACAGGAATCTATTTACTTAATAATAATATAATGTCAGTATGTTCATGCATTTTCATTTTGTAGGATAATTTGTCTGATTTCATCCGTGTTGGGGGTGTTCAAAAGCTGCAGGATGGAGAGTTTATTGTCCAAGTATGTTTCCTCCATTTATTTTTTACAATAACCTTATTTTTAGAATCACAATGGATGATATAAAAGAACTCATTGCAGGCAACAAAGGATTGTGTAGCCAAGACATTAAAAAGATTAGAGGAGAAGATTCGTGGACGAGTGAGTACTTCTATATGCACAATTCAAATGTCTGGGTTTCTGGCCCGTAAGAAATACTCAACCTGTCATTTGTTTTCTTCTTGTAGGTTCTGAACCACTTAATATATTTGATGCGCATGGAAGAAGAGGGTATCCAAAGAAGAGTTGCTCTGGCGCTTGCTCATCTTTGTTCCCCAGATGATCAAGAAACCATATTCATTGATAACAACGGCACGTCCAAGTTTTTTTGTTGTTGCTTAATTCATAATGATAGTCATGGGTATATAAGATCCTTGTTATGGTAATGGTTGCATTCGTGTTGATCCTGGTTTATGCTTGTTCCTTATACTCTACCTTCATGCAGGGTTGGAATCACTTCTTGGACTTTTTTGTGCTACAAACCCTAAGCAACAAATAGATGGTGCTGCAGCTTTGTTCAAGTTAGCCAACAAAGCTATGACACTCTCCCCAATGGATGCAGCTCCCCCATCCCCAACACCAATGGTGGGTGTGTCCTCTATAACTGGTTTTTTTTACTACCTTTGTTGCATGAGTTTTTTTAGAGTAGGCAACATTATGGTTCTATTCATTTATCCTCTAAAAACAATTCAATTGAGATTTTGTACTTTGATATTTATTGTAGTGGTAAGGTAAGATTCATTTCCCTGATATCAAGGTGTTTGAATGTGCTGGAACAATAGCCCAAGAACCTTGTGATGCCCAATTGCTGAATTTAACCTCTGCATGTGTATTTTACTGGTTTACATATATTAGCTTCATTGGTCTTCCACATTAGAATGCCCTGTCCATGCGAGAATGTCAATCCATAAATATCAATCTAAGCCACTCAATCCACTAAGAAAATAAGTTAAGTAATTGTTTTGTTGCAGATTTGTTCTGTTAGGGTAGTGTACAGACTTAAAGGGTATAGGTTGACACTATTTTTTCATCCCAGCTCCATTGATGTTGAATGTGTTGCAATATATTTGAAACATTTAACTTGTGTGATTATGTCCATGAATTTAGCTTTGGGGTTTGATGGTTGACATTTCTAATGATTAGATGATACTCTTTAGGAGGGTGTCTTTCCCATGGGTATTTTATGTTTCAATGAAATGAACATTGTTATTTTGTAAATTCTTCATACTTTTTTAAAAAAACAATTGCGGGTTTTCTGTAATTATGTATATTGCTGGATTTTAAGTTATAATTTGTTGCCTATACTGATAAGACATTTTTACTGCAGGTCTATCTAGGGGAGCAGTACGTTAATAACTCTACATTGTCTGATGTTACCTTTCTAGTTGAAGGTTGTTTTAATTTATATATTCTCTTATAATTTTCTTCCTACTTAGAATTGTTAAAATTTGGAAGAAAAGAAACTGTAAACTCACATTATTGTAGTTTTACCAGTTCTGTTAGCATGGACCTCCCAAACCTAAGTTTTTTTTACTTTTCAACTGCAGGTAAACGGTTTTATGCCCATAGGATTTGCCTTCTTGCTTCTTCAGATGCATTCCGTGCAATGTTTGATGGTGGTTACCGGGTGAGTTTGTATTATATAGCACACTCATCTTTATTCTGTGTGACCATTACTCATCTCTTTTGTTCATGCATCTGTCTAGCATGTTTGAGACAACAATTTGTTTGATTTAGTTGGAGCTTTGGCTTCTTTTTGTTTCATCATGTAGATTATTTCCAAATTCAATTTTTTTTTGCAGGAGAAGGATGCAAGAGACATAGAGATTCCGAATATTAGATGGGATGTTTTTGAGCTCATGATGAGGTTTCGCTAGTTCTTTATTTTCCATTTTCACAAATTCTAATGTTGCATTATTTATTAAACGATATTTTCTCTTTATGTCTTGTATTTTGACTCCATGCAGATTTATTTACACGGGATCTGTTGATGTCACATTGGATATTGCACAAGATCTCCTTAGAGCCGCTGATCAATATCTGTTAGAGGGACTTAAGCGGCTCTGCGAGTATGCAATTGCACAGGTGAGCTAAATAATGTTTTTGAATGTATGTACAACTTTTTAGTTCTAGTGATTTTGTTTTCAAAAGCGAGTCGGTATCTTACGTATAAACACTCTTTTTTTGTAAGGATATATCACTGGAAAATGTTTCCAGCATGTATGAGCTTTCAGAAGCTTTCCATGCTATATCGTTGAGGGACACATGTATCCTATTCATCTTGAAGCAGTACGAAAAATTGAGTGCAAGGTCTGGGTATGTTGTTTTATCCAACTGCTTTCCCTTGTTTATTTTTTAGCTTGTTCTTGAGATTTGCTTTGAGTGCAAGGTCTGTGATTTGCTCTGGAGCTGCTGGATATAGGAGTTTATTAGATACAAAAAAAATTTTGATTGGCAAATTTTGTATCTAAGTCAAGTATTGCCAACTGTGTTCCCGAGTTTTTGTTGAATGATCTGATTGTTCTATTTATGGAAAACCGGAGTGCTAAGACGAGTACCCTCTTTTGTGATTGTTCAGTCCAATGATCGTCACTGTAAGAGAATTTCTTCCGCCATAAGTTGACCCTAAGAATTTGAAATGTGCAGGCATTCTCATCTGATCAAGCGCATAACACCAGAGATCAGAAGTTACTTTGCGAAAACACTTGCCATTCCTAACCCATATAACCCGCGGCTGTAGATTGCTGCTTCTTTACTCCCGACGTTCTAACCAAATGTACAGAAAGCAAGCAGTAGATCTTTCCCGTTGACCCGGCAGAAGGATCCAATTCGTTGATTTACCGTCTCCCGATCTCTTCAAAGTTGTGAATCCTGCTGCAAAGTTATATTCAGTAATGTTGTCTGTCTTGGATATTGTTTTTGGACTGTGATCTTCAGTTGTGCTGTTATTGCAAGGCCAAGTCTTGTTTTCTGGTTTTTTTCTGTTAAAACGGCATTAAGTAAGAGACATGTTTTTCTGTTTTTTTTGGGTCAGAAGGTAGATTGATAAAGGATATTTTTATTTTCCTCAGATAATATTAGTTGAAGATTATAAATATTTGCGGGACACAATCTGCAATTTTACACTGAAAGGGACTATATTTATTGTACATGGGTGTGATGTCAATCTAATTTATACGAACCTCCCATAATCGTCTACGAATAGTAATTTACATTTGCTTAAAAACTCCTCGAATACTATAATTAAATGTATGTTTAAAATATTATTTATTAATTAAAATATTATTTAACATAATACAATGTTTTTTAATATATCATATATGAGGTTTAATAGGTAACCAACTACGAATGAAAGTTTTATATTTTTTCTTACCTTCATTTGCAAAATAATTCAATCAAGTATGTTTAGTCACAATTCATATAAATTTGATTTTTCAAGAGTTTGAAATTTTAATTTTTTTCATAATTAAAAATAATTATATAGAAAAATATTCATATACAACTATAGTACATGAATAAGGGTGAATATGAGGGTGGCGGACCACGTCTGGCACGGGAAACAAACTAGAAATACATTTGGAGGCATTACTTGTGACTGTTGTCGCATGCTCTCTGCTCTTGGGGCGGGTTTCTCTATTCTATTTGTCGTTGTTCTTGTAATTCCGTGACTCGTGAACTGACCAAGTATGCTGGGATTATGGCGAGACATTTGTCCCACCATTTATAGCTTCTGCTGTCCGACTTAATGCTGAGTTAGTTGTTTTATAATAAAATTCATTTTTCTTTCAAAACAAATGAAAAATAAGGGTAAATCATTATATATTTTTTTGAAAAATATTTACGAATTTGGTTTCAAATACATGTATGTTGGAATTTGTGCATAAAATTCCAAAAACCTAAATATCGTGAGTTTGCCTCCATTATTTTCGGTCTCTCTCATTTTCCCTCTCTCTCGCTATATATTTTCTCTCTCCACCTTCCGTTCCTTTCCCTTCATCATCGGACAGCGCAGAGCACCAGAGTTACGTTAACTGCAGGTAACTGATTCCTTTGCATTTCTAGGGTTTCGCCTTTTTTGTTGCTTCGTTTTGATTTTCTTGTCACAGATCTGTTGCATATGCATTTACTGTACAATTTTTAACTATTTGCGCCGATTAAGTGATTCCAGAAACCCAGTTTGTTTCAGTCTAGATCTGTTTTTTTTGTTCCATATTCTGTATTGCATCTTACAGATTGTGGGTTTTGGTGAAGAACGGAGCTGGAATTTTTGTTCTGTTTCATTTATTTGTTTTTCCCATTTTATTAAAAAAAATTAATTTTTTTTCATTTAAGTTTTGTCAAGCATAACTTTTATTTTGGGTTTTCTTTTATACGGAGGTGGGATTTGAAAAATGGAAGCTAAAGCTGTATCAGATGGTGAAAATGGAAAATGATTGTGTAATAGGTTATCTTTTGTTATATTCCTTATCTAATTCAAAATAAGAAGAAGAAAAAGAAAAAATAATCTCTTTTGGTGTTGGTACATTACACACCATCTGTTTTCCTGAACGACTGGATTGTTTGGTTATTTTTTAGTTTGAGAAAAAAAACAGGGACCTAAATTATGGACCCCCAAGAACATGTCACCTGTCTAGAATGTTTTGATTGTTTGGTTAGTTTTTAGTTTGAGAGAAAAGTTGGAACCTAAGATTATGGACCCACCTTGAACATGGCACTTGTCTAGAATAGCAAGATGAAGTTACTTTTGGGCGACCCTCTGAACAGTTTAGTTCCTAAGCCTTGATGCATCCGTTTTCTCTTTAAACTAAAGAACATCATTTTGTTCGACTTAATCTTTTGATCTGAACAGAAAATGTGTGTCAATGAGGGTATTGGACCCATTTAGTTGGGTAGGCCAGATAATAACCTGAATGTTAACCCTCTACGGGCTTAGAAAGTTCACAGGGTGGAGAGATAGAGAAGTTAATGATTTCATTAAGAATGGTGTGTGGGAATATAGAGAAGGAAATTACTTGGCATTTTCTTCCCTTCACTATGCTCTACATGTTGAGCATGTTCCAAATTTAATTTTCAGCAAAAGGTGTGTGGAGCCCTTTTGAATAGGTGCATGGAAAACCATTATAAGATTGGAGATGAAGTTAACAGTGTATAATTATAATTGATTCCGTATGATCCATTTAAGATTTTAGTTGAACTGGTCCTCGAATATCATGTCATCTTGTCCTTCTCATATCTTTGCTGTATTGTTTCCAATCATTTGAAATGCTGCATTTTTTGTAATGAAACTTAAAACGGGAACTATCTCTCATTTTAATTCATTCAGAGGGCATCTGCATTTTCTTTTTATCTGGGCATGTACAGTTGGATATTCCCAAATAAGGCACTTTTGTTGTGGGCAATAGTTGGCTAGTCTATGTCTACTTACAGTCAGACTCAAAACTTTGTTGTTTTAAGATGGCAATTGTGACACTTTATTAGTAAATCTTCTATTGTTTTTTCTTCATACAATTGGCGTAATTTGAAAAACACTTCCAAATTTCCAATTTGATTTGTTCATTTTTGTATGCCTCTTACGACTTGTCCCATAATTTCCTTAGACTTTGTTATTTAATTTCATGTAAAGGCGCTTGAAAGTTGTATGTTTGAGCGCGGGTATTATTTTGCTTTTCATTCACCAATTTTACCTGCAATCAGTAACATGTGTATATCACATATATTATGCAGGTCAGGTTGCAATGGACACCACGACACAAAATGCACAGCCCAGGCCATTTTCAATTAAGCTGTGGCCACCGAGCCAGAACACAAGGCAAATGCTCATAGAACGGATGAGAAACAACCTCTGTTCCAAATCGTTATTCACTGACAAGTATGGCATCCTAAGTAAGGAAGAAGCTGAAGAGAATGCCAAGGTAATCGAAGATGAGGCATTTGCCGCCGCAAACCTACACTATGAAACGGAGCCGGATGGTGACGGAGGTTCCGCCGTGCAGCTCTATGCCAAGGAATGTAGCAAGCGTATATTAGAAGTTCTCAAAAGAGGCCCTATAAGTAAAAACATAGAAGTGCCTGTGCCTGTATCTGAAAATGCTCGTGAGTCTGGCGAAACATTCTTCGATATATCTAAAGGGAAGCGGGCATTTATTGAGGCTGACGAAGCTGAAGAGCTTCTAAAGCCGTTAAAGGAGCCCGGGAATTCTTACACTAAGATTTGCTTCAGTAATCGAAGTTTTGGCTTGGGAGCGGCTCATGTTGCCGAACCCATATTGGCTTCTCTCAGGGAACAGTTGAAGGAAGTAGACCTGTCAGATTTTGTTGCGGGGAGATCCGAGGACGATGCTCTTGAAGTCATGAACATATTCGCAGCTGCATTGGAGGGTTGCGTGCTGAGGTCCCTTAACCTGTCCGACAACGCTCTGGGCGAGAAAGGTGTGAGGGCTTTCGGAGCGCTCCTTAAGTCACAAAGCTGCTTGGAGGAGCTCTATCTGATGAACGATGGCATCTCCGAGGAAGCCGCTCGGGCGGTCTGTGAATTGATTCCCTTCACGGAGAAGTTCAAGGTTCTGCATTTTCACAACAACATGACGGGAGACGAAGGAGCGCTCGCAATCGCCGAGATCGTGAAGCATTCCCCATTGCTCGAGGACTTCCAATGCTCCTCGACTAGGATAGGTGCCGAAGGAGGAATCGCGTTAGCCGAAGCGCTCGGGACTTGCGCCCACTTGAAGAAGATCGATCTGCGCGACAACATGTTTGGTGTGGAAGCCGGGGTCGCCTTAAGCAAGTCTCTCTCCAAGCTCGAACACATCACGGAGCTTTACCTGAGCTACCTCAACCTGGAAGATGAGGGCGCGTCCGCTATACTCAACGTGCTCAAGGACTCAGCCCCGTCTCTCGAAGTCTTGGAGATGGCCGGAAATGACATAACAGCTGATACCGCTCCAGCCATAGCTTCTTGCTTGGCAGCGAAACACTCTCTCTCAAAGCTCAGTCTTTCTGAGAATGAACTGAAGGACGAAGGAGCCATCAAGATAGGCAAGGCCTTGGAGGAAGGGCACGTTCAATTGAAGGAAGTCGACATGAGCACCAACATGTTGAGGAGAGCGGGGGCTCGCCTCTTGGCTCAGGTCGTGGTCGGGAAGCCTCTATTTAAGCTTCTGAACATCGACGGGAACTTCATCTCGGAGGAGGGCATAGACGAGGTCAAGAACATATTCAAGAAATCTCCCGGCATGCTTGGATCCGTTGAAGAGAATGACCCAGAAGGCGAAGAGGGCGAGGAAGAGTCGGGCGGTGAGGATGACGAGGATGAGCTGGAATCGAAACTAGAGAAACTCGAGGTTAGTAAAGACGACTAGACCATATTATGGCAGGTAAGTTTATTTTCTCAGGTTTCAGTTGCTTTACAATTTGGGATGATTTTTGCTGTCCAATCTTAGGGAGTAGTTTCAACAGAAGCTTGAGTTGATGCTGCATTAGTATTAGTAGGTTGGATCTGATGTTCTGTTCCATCTATTTTCTTAGGATCTCTGTACTTTTGGTATTGTAAGAGCACATCTTTCTTCAGTTTCGGAGACATGTAGTCATTTTGTTTGGACTCATTCTCGTTTCATTTACTTATTGTTGTCACTTGTCAGATTAGTGTAACCATGACTTTAGTGTCTAAGGTTTAAGTCGTTCTCTCTATTTTTCTTTGAAGGGTTAGATTTCATAATATGATAAATCTGCAACCCAATAATGAGAGGGTCATTTGGAGTGTGGTTCATGGTCGTTTGACCCTTCAATTATTTCTAGAATTAACTTCTTAAATGATGATATTACTGTGTAATTTAGTACATTATAGGGGGTGACAATATATACCAGTCTTGACCGAAACCCGATATTTTAAATCCTATTAAAGCAGACGGGGGATCTAAAAAATATTCTCCCCGAATATGTAGATGTGCTTTTTATTGTTGGGGAAAATGACAAAAGGTGATTATAATATCACATTTTTCGCTAAAGGGTCACTTGTTCTTTGTTAATAATGAAAAGATGTGTTATTTGCATTTTTTTTGCAAAAAATGTGTATTTTTATAAAAGTAACAAAATTACTCCTGATTTTGTTCAAGAAAATGATGGTTGTGAAGTCCGCATTGTTTATAAGGAAAATTGTAAAAAGTTTTATTTTGATTATGTTTTTTTTGCACAAACTCTCCCTTCACTGCATTTTTACAAAAACTCTCACTTACTTATATTCATTTTTGTAAAAAATCTTCATTACTCATATTTATTTTTGCACTGTCTAGGCAAATCTGTGAAAATTAATGAAAGTGTCATTTAGGTGTTAGTTCAAACGTGTTTAGGGGTAGACACTTTGGCAACGGAATCGGAGACCGAATCCGAACCGGAACCAGGACCGAAGAATCGAGAACTGCTGGTAATGGTTTTGGTTCTGGTTCTTAAAATGGATAACTAAGGAGCCTGGTCTGGTTCGATTTTTGACTGGTTCAGTCCGGTTCTAGATCTCATGCCCACCCCTAAATGTGCTAACTCAAACATCCAACACATAAGTAATACTTCCGTTAATTTTCACGGATTTGTACAGATCGTGCAAATTTAAACATAAGTGAGGGAGAATTTTACAAAAATACAATGAAAGGAGAATTTTTATAAAACCAAATAATTATAGGGACACTTCTTACAAATTTCTGACCAAACATATAAAAACATATATTTTATGATGCAGGTGATGAGTTAAATTCTTCAAACCGCAAAGTACGATTTGGTTCATCAAACCAATAGACATTATTTTCCCATAAAATTCTCATGTGAAAATACACATCATTATCTTTAAATGTCACCTTTACTCTGCAAAATGTAAAAAAAATAAACTATTATTTTCGGAGCTAATAATAAACACATCCCTTATTACACACAAGGCATTAAGCTCACTCTAATTCCACAGCCGAAAGTACCATTTTCGAGTTATTTATTTAATTAGTCGGTAGAATAAGTCGTACCCTTTCCATCAATACACCAAATTTGTTCGGCACATATAAGTTAGCTACGCAATTCCTAAACCCTGCTTACCGAAAATATTAATTGCATATCTTTTATTTATTTTCATTTTACTACAATGTGTTCTTGTTCTATTTAATTATTATTTCATATAAAATTTTAATTAGCGTATCATGTTATGTCTCTTATATTCTGTGTTATGGATATTTTCGATCCCAGCCAATATATTGATTTTT
>JAYMTP010005835.1:0-12842 GCA_036897365.1 Geranium brycei | reverse complement strand
TTAAAATATTTTTTATTTTTATTAATATATTTAAAAAAGATTATTAATTATTAAAAAAATCATTATTAGTTATTAAATAGAAAATTGAATTTGAATCGATCAAACCAGTTTTAAACTGATCAGACCAATTTTAAACCAGTCAAATCAATTTGATTTCAAATTAAAACTATTGAGGGCATTTTAGACTTTTAAACAAACCAATTCAGTTGGATTTAATAGAAATTAGGTTATCTGTCGCTTATTTAAACTTGAGGTAGTCCAAATAAAAATTCTGAAGTTGGGGTATAGATTTTGAAACGTGACATAATTAGGTATAGCCATTTATCATTACCCCCGAGACAATATTAACCATTTAATTGCCTTTTCTTTTTCTTTGATTGTGACGAGATAGCTAGGAGATAATCTGCATGATTTGTCGAATGAGTTTATTAGACGTGCTAGCTGTATATATATATATGTGTGTGTGCGCGCGCGCTTAACTTTTAACTAAATGTCAACCCTAAGTGATCTTAATTATAAAGAGAAGTTAAATTAATAATTGATGTCAAAACTAAGTACAATACATATACACATTACCTAATTTCTTTCTCTTTAAGTATATATGCACCGTGATTGTGCCGGAAATAGCTTTTGAGGCAGTGGTTCGTTTATACCACGACAAAATTTTTCTCCCGACAATGAGTTTCTTAATTTTTTAATTGTTATACTCTATTTTTCTAACAGTATACACATAACATTGTAATAAATGGAAAACAATGCTGGCTAATTAATAACTACAACACAGTGTACGTTGCCCTTACTCGCTGCTCTTACTAAAAGTAACACACGTGATATGCTATCGTTAGTAATGACATTGCAAATGAGATGTACGCGACCCTTAAAATAAAATAAGAAAATAAATAAATAAAAGAGAAAATTTCATTTAACACTCTTTTAACCATAACCGAGTTTCACTTAATCATCTTTAAGTTCAAAAACAATTTGTATAGGGTCCTTTATAAGTTTAAAAAAAAATTCACTTTACCTTCCCGTTAAATTTTTACAAAATAACAAAAATACCCTTTGTATTCAAAAAATTTCTTAATTTTTTGTTGTTGTAAAAGATAAAGTGTCAACTGTAATTACCTATGGCTTTCCCAACACTTTTAACCATGGACAAAGCAATATATTTATCTTCATAAATAAAAAATACAACATCATCATTTCAATTAGTTACGTATTGGCAGAGGATGTCCACTTCAATCCCCTGAAAACAAATTTTGGTCATACATTGGCACCATCAAACAAACTACCTCCGGGAGGAAGCCACTTGTCCCCCTGTATAAAACTATCGACAGTAAACCCCGCCGCCTCCTGGGCCGTCATGTTGGGCCTGTACCCATCCCACTTAACCCGACCCCCAAGCCCAGACCCGGCCCCACTGTTCCGATACTCCCCGTAAAATATGGTGCTGGGCGGGTCCTGATTCGGGGCCCACGGGCTCCAGCCCAACGGGTCAACAACGCCGTCAATAAGCGAGTCCATGACGACGGTGGTGGAATAGTCCTTCCAGGGCCTGCCGAGGTACGTCGGGGCCGTGACGACGCCGTTGGGGGCGACACGGCACCGTTGGATTGCTATGCCGGTGTTCTGGTTCTTGTCGAACTTGCCGTGGGCGGTCACGGCGTTGAACTGGGAGGGGAGGGGCTGGCGGGGGCGGAGGTCGCAGTCCTGGAAGACGACGGTGGCGAAGCCGAAGATGAAGTCGACGGTGCCGGTGACGAGGCAGCCCCGGAAGAGCTGGCGGTTGGAGTGGACGTAGAGGGTGTCCTGGTACGCGTCGAACGAGCAACGGTAGAAGATGGACATGTCCGAGGACGAACGGACGGCCACGGCCTGCCCTTTCTTCGGCCCGGCGGTGTTCACGAAGCCCATGTCTTTTGCGATGAATCCTTGCCCGACAGCGACTGCACAGTTGGACATATGTATAATTTATGTTTGTTCATTTAAATTATTTTTGCTGACTAACAAACATGTCCATATTCAATTAAACAATAGTCTGATCGAGCCCAATTAATTATATTCTAGTCTTACTCTTCCATGTCCCTAAGTGCTTTACAAAATTTGTTCTAAATGTACCTATAGAGATATAATGCAATAATTGTTTTAGATTTCTCAAAGTGTTTAACTTAACCTCAAATGATTCACATGAAAATTCTTCTTTAAAATATGCAAATTGAATAATAAATACACCTTTAAGTTGAAGTTGAATTTTTAAATTGATGTCGTTAAATTAAGTATTTATATCACGAAAATACTAAATTTACAACAAAATTGATATTTACAAAATCATATTTGCACCTATAGATTACTTGTTTACATTGGCTCTTAATATGTATTCTAAGAGGTATTAACTTTTTTTTAGCATGACAAATCACTTAAAATTCGTTTTACATATTGATACACTTAACTTTTATTAATTTAAGTAAAATTTTAGTTGTACTCAATAAAAAACCATACATAAGATTTTAAGCTTAGATGTTTACTTAACTGACAATTAGTCCTAATCATGACTTTCTAATTATATATTTTTATAAAATTACATCATTTCCCATCTGTTTAATAAAATCTTCTTCATCCTTCCCCACTAGTTCCAAAATTTATGAACTCTCGCCTATATGATTGAGGCTGAAACTGTTGGTGCATCCCCTTCTAGACTTTCTAGTTATATTAATTCTTGAAAATGAATGCACAAATAATTTTTGAATTTTTTTAAGAAAATGAAAATAAGAAGGAAATTATCAAAAAAGAACTTACTAAGAGTTCCACTAGAAAAGGTAGGCATGCGATCGGCATTGTTCAAGCTGCCGGAGACGATGGTCCTATTCATTCCGTCGCCGTAAATCATAACATTCCACTTCAACATCCCCACCACCACATTCTCCACATATACCCCCTCCTTCACGTATATCACATACCTCCCCTCCTCCATCTCCGGCGCCCCCTTCACCGCCTCCGTTATCGTCTCGTAGTCCCCGCTCCCGTCTTTCGCCACCGTCACGTTCGGCCTCACCTCCTCCTCCTCCAGCACCCTCCTGACGTCACTCCCCGCCGACCACAGTAGCTTCCTGTGCACCGACATCTGGAACCTCCGGAGGATCGACAGCAAGTTCGTCGCGATCGCCAGGCTGTTGCTCGCGTACTCCGTCGAGTTCCTCATCCCCCGCCGCACCTCCTCGACGAGCTCCGCGTCTCCGGCCTCCTCGATCCCGTCGAGGCACGTCTCGTGGTCCGTCACCGCCGTGCTCAGCCACGTCCTCACGTCGTCGATCTTTGACTCGGTCAGATTGACGATCCTTGACTTGTTGACCTTGTCGATGGCGTCGTCGATGAGATCCTTGCAGTCGCGGAGCGAGTTTCTCGTCATTGACTCACCTGATGATATATCGTGGTCGGCGATTTTGGAGGAGACGAAGGAGGAGAGCGTGGCGAGCTCGTTGAGCGACACCTGGAGGGACAGCTCGAACACGTTTTCGGGGTCGTCGAGGTTGTTTTTGTTGTTGGATTGGAGGTTGAGGGAGGTTATGGAGGAGTTGCAGGAGTCGGGGTAGAGGGTGACCTGGCAGACGGCGTCGAGGGTCGAATTGGCGGAGATCGGTGACGTGTCCTTATTTGACTTGGATTTCTCCAAGGTGGGGATGAGGACGCCGGCGGTCATGCCGACGGAGACGGCAACGAGGACGAGGGTGGAGACGGCGATGATGACGAGGCGCTTCCGGGTGTTGCGGCGGAAGGCTTGCTCGTCTTGCTCATCGGCCTTGGAGTTGTAGCTCCGGAAAGACATAGTAGTACTAGTTGTGTCCATTTTGATTTTGCCTATGCGTCTCTTTTCTCTATTTTGTTTTTGGGTTTAATTAAATAGTCCTGAGGAATTAGGAATGGATAGCTAAGGGTTAGTGTGATTTGTTTACGCGCTAATTAATTACGTCATGGTTTTAATTGTTTTTATTCTTAAGGGAATGAGATGTTACAAAATGGCAGTGAGAAGGTGTAATGGAAGATGTAGAATAATATGATATTCTAGGAGTTGACAATGTCTATAACTAAGAGTTATCGGGAAAAATCAAATGAAAAACTATATTATAATTCATTTGGCTTATCACGTACAAAAAAAACATTTGGAATGTTTAAAAAGTTAAGTTTGAAATCAACATATGGAGAAATTATGGAAACTGAATTTAACAATTCAAATAAGTTTGAGATTACACTTGGCTAGTTAATTTATTAAAGAGAAAACAACAAAAACATGTCTTATATTATTACACTTTTATAAGAATATGTTTCGTACTTTGTTAATGACTATGAAATGTCGTTAATTTTGATTTTTTGTATAAAATGTGTATAATATTTATACAAAAATATCGAAATTTTCAATGATTTTAAGAATTCTATATTTGAAAAATAATTTAATTAAAAAAATTAAATGACAAGTTTTGATCATACAAATTTTAGTTAAAATATATCTTCAGAAAAAACTTTTTAAAATATTTATTTTAAAAAGTAATTATTAATGTTAATGGTAATTTTTTTATTTCCACATTTTGCACAAAAAAAATAAAATTACAACATTTTTGTTGTTATTACCAAAGTACCAGCCATGCTCTTGCAAAAATATAATAGTATATGCATGACATGTTTTTTAATTTTCCTTTTATTAAAAGAATCTATTCTTAAATTAAAAATTAAAACTTAAATAAATTAAAATCGATTATTTTACTGTCTTAGTCTCAACTTGTCCACTTCTATTACTTGTTTGTCACGCCACAATTGGGTATAGTTGTAACCATATATGATCATGCTGTTTTGCTGGTCAATTCTTATATATATATATAGTTTCGGTTTGTTCGTATTCTTTTCCTAGTATGAATGAATCAAATGATTATTTAAATAACGATAGCAATAACTAAATAAATCAATAGGAGTATAATTAATTAATCATCAAATTGTCCCTATCTCTCTTTGGTGGAACACTCAAGCGAGACAGAGAGGTCCAAAGGTCACCTTGTTATCACTTTGTTACAGTTATTATGAAAGATCCATCTTTCGCATTGGAAGCTTGGCCGGCTTCAACCTTAGTGATAATTACATTTTCATTTTCACTCATCTCTTTCCATTTCTCAATATTAACTTTCGTTCAAGAGACACAAAGATAATAAAGGTTAACATAAACATTTGACATTATCTTTCCATTCCCAAAATATGGTATGAAAACTAAAAGATATAACTAGATGAGTTTTGACTTTTCCAAGATATAACTTGAAAACAATTGGATGACATAATCAAATATACCTTGACTTCCCCAAAGTACAAATTGAATGACGGTATATACTCATACATTGACTGGGTATAGCTATGTGTAGGGTGTCTACGGGTCGGGTTATCATCCACTTGCTTGAAATTCTGACTCACTCGGGCCATATACGGGTGATGGATGGAAATCTGGACCGGCCCGACCGGTCAAAAATTTGGCCTAAGGCATATCCAAATGGATTGTGGTCGGGTGGTTAATTGACCCGTAGGAATCAACTTTCATGAGCTAGCGTGACGAAAAACCCAATAATTTTGGGCCTTCAAGACTTCAATGATATCGAATTATAAATAATTTCAATACTAAAATTATAACAAATTTTTTTCTAAAAACAAACCGAAAGCATAACAAACAATACAACTTAAAAGTCAGAACAAAGCCCAAAATTAATTAATACTTGAACAGACTTGTCTAATTCAAACTTGCATCTAAACCTGTCAAAATTACACAAGTATGTTGGTATGGAAATTACATCACATCCACACCAACATTAAAACTTAAAACAAAAATTTAAACTTAGCAAGTTAACACAAGTGTTGAAGCGTAACATTAAGCTTCACCAACGAATAAAAGGCCCAACATCAATGATGGGACACCATCAGCAACAAGTTCCTAACCCGAAAAGTGTGATAACCTTGCATACAAAGACGAATTAATTAGTAATCGATGCTTTCAAACTATTTCGAAATAGATACTCTCCTAACGTTATTTTTATTACAAAATATCAATGAGATAATTTAATAAAATGATATAGTTTGAAAAATAACTGCAAAATATCAATGAGATAATTTAATAAAATGATATAGTTTGAAACAAGTTAAAAGTTCAATATAATACGAGAAAAACTCAAACAACTATAAACATATATAACAAATTAAAAATGAAGTTAACATTTGACCGACCCATATGGATTACAAGAGAATTATGTCCTGGTTCACTTCATCTCCTTCTCTATATCCTCTTTCGCTCAACCAATTCAATTTTAGATCTCAGTTTTTTTGCCCATTAACGTTCAAAGCTTTGAGATGCGTTTCTCAATGCTAACAAATACAACGATTAGACTAATCTGATTGTGTTCCAAATCAATTAAGGCATATGTTGGATATGAAAAGACAGATAGTATCATATGACAGAAAGAAGAAAACAAATCAGTGGAGGCTTGGGGGAACGATTGCTGGTGTTCCTTGACGGTTGAGTTGGACGAAGAGGCCCCTCGGGAACTCCTCGACAGAGAGGACGTTGACGAAGAGGGTGTTGCGGTGGAGACTCTGGAGAGTGATCGAGCGGAGGATCCTCTCGGTGCACAGGATGGAGGAGGCCAGGAGGACCACTTCGAGGTGCTGCTCGCCGAGATCGAATCGGGAAAAAATCGGACACATCTGGCATCGCGAGCCTCGCCGTCATGTCCGCCGCAACTCTACACAACGCCAAGAACCACCGATTGAACGAAAGAGACGAGCCCCACTGGATGGACACGTGACCCTTTTTTCCCGATGCTGACGCCGCCAATAGATTGGTGCCCAGATGTATATACTACCCCAATACGGGCACCGGAGACACAAAGTTGGTTCCCGGATGCGTATATTATCCAGATACCAGTAGATATGACACACATATTGTTCCACACCACAAGTTATTGATCCCCATATGCATATATCATCCAACTGCCCAAATATGGACTGTTAAGGATATAAACATGCTTCCTAATGATGTATACTCCAGCCTCTACCCATCTATCACCTTCACACCTTCTATGCCATCTTATCTTATGTCCAAATAAATCCTATGTATTCATATTTTTATGTCTGAATAAATCCTTGTATTCATATTCTTGATGTCCACATTCTCTATTTATCTGCCTTATTTTCTTTATGGTCGCCCATGTTACTTCTTTTATGTCTAAGATTCGGCTCGTTTACACTCCTATAAACCACAACATAAATTAGATTGGATTATCCCTTTATAGGTTCTTGTGAATTCAACCGATTATTAATTGCTTGCAACCTCAATCATATCAATTGAACGTTCAACATTCCCGAGTCCAAAAAACCTTCCCATCTCTACAAGTACAATAAGTTGATCAACTAAACAGCCCAGTGTTCACCGGAGCTCCGGTGGCGGCGATCCAATCCGCCTACAAAAAATCCCCCACCGTGAACCTCTTAGCTTCATCTCTACTCAGCCGCTCGTGATACCCCTGCCACCTCACCCTCCCCTCCGTCTTGGACCCCTCGCCTTTATTCCTATACTCGGCGTAGTAAACGGTGTCGTTCCGGTGCTCCTCCCCTTTCCTGCTCAGCCACCCCTCCGGCTCTATCACGTCCTCGATGGTCGACTCCATCACCACCGTCCTCGCGTAGTCCTTCCACGGCCTCCCCAAATAGCTCTTCACCGCGCTCCCCTTATCCCCAAACGACCCGTCGTTTTGTATGTGGCACGCCTGCAGCACCGTCCCCGTCGTCTCGTGCTTGTCGCTCCTCCCGTGACACGTCACCGTGCTCGCCTTCCCTCCCGACGGCGGCTTTCTCAGCACTATGTCGCATTTCTGGAAGACCGCCGCCGCGTCCCCGAAGATGAAGTCGGTGGTCCCTGTGACAATGCAGTTCCGGTAGAATTGGCGGTGGGTTTGGGCGTAGAGAGTGGCCTCGTGGCCCTCGAAGAGGCAGTTGACGAAGACCGATCGGTCGGATTGGACTCTCGCCGCCACCGCTTGTTGCTTCTCGGGACCGGCGGTGTTTCTGAATCCCAACGATTTTGCCATGAAACCGTCTCCCATTACAGCTGCAATTAATAAGTGAATACATTTTATATATTCTACTTTGTATATTAAATACATAAATGAGGTATATATTGAGATTATTGCATATATATATATATACCGAAAGCTGCCGTGCGAAAGGTTAGTACTCCATCCGCCAAACTCTTGCTTCCGGAGATTATTGACTTTCGTGATCCGTCGCCGTATATGGTCACATTTGCCATTTCCTTTGATATTTCTACATTTTCTTTGTATATTCCTTCTTTCACATATATCACATACCTACAAGTTTATTACTCATCATTTTGTTAACCTCGTATTCAGAAGTGTAAACAAGCTGAATCGAACTTTAATTATTGGCAAAACTCAACTCGACTTCAGAAAAAAATGTCCAGCTCAGAGTCGAACGAGCTTACACAACTAAACTCTAATGTGCCACGAAAGAAAATAAACAAAAGATCAGCTCGAATTGATTCAGTTAAATTAAAATTCAATATTAAATAAAAATATTATAATTTAGTAAATATTAAACGAGTCAACTCGAAATCAGCTTGACTCGTCTAATTTCATTATAAATATTTATTGAAAGTTAAATTATACATACATGATTAATTAAATATTAAATGAGTCTCTTATCAGTTTAGATCGAGGATTAAAGATCAGATTTGAATTTAATTCATTTATTAAAATAGTCCAATCTCGAGTTTGAAATTGGCGGTAACCTAATTATAACAAACTCAACCCTAATGTTCAATAAATAGACCTCCAGTGGCTCTCGAAAGCTCCTGCTAGGACCTATTGAAAAGTATCATCTATCTTTTATCATTGGTTATTTTTTTTCTTGATCGACTTAAGACTCAGAAATCAAAGTTTGTTTGTTTGGATAGTCAAATACATACTTTGAACCAAGTTGATCTAAATTCACGAAATTTGTAGTATAACCAAAACGCAATAAGATTCAAAACTCACCGGCTTTGGTATATTTTGGGCATCTTATCCAAAGCCTCCTGAATGGTTTTAAAGTCTCCACTTCCATCTTTTGCCACGGTTACATTGGGAGTGAGCCTGACCTCCTTCATCATCCTCCTCTGGTCAACGTTGACCCATCTCGGCAACCCCTCTCCGTCGGTCACCGACGACAAATGACGGGCACGGCCGCTGCCTCCTCCCGCTCCAACAATCACCGACTCGAACTCGGACACCAAAGCGAGGCTATTGCTGGTAAGCTCTCTCGAGACACCAAAAGCATCTTTCATGTCATTCTTCAACTCTCCGTCCTCGAACCCGTCGACGCACGTCTGCTGGTACGACATGACGGCGCTCAGCCAGTTGTTCAGCTCCGCCGCCTTGTCCGACACCTCCTTGTCGGTGTTGGAGTTCTCGACTTGGTCGGCGGAGCTCTGTAGTTCCTCTCTGGCGTCCTTCATGAGCTGGAGGCAGTCCTCGAACGCCGCCTTTTCATTGTCGGTGTGGAATTTGAAAGACATGTTCTTGTTCAACGCCTTTCTGATCTCCTTCTTGACCGCCAAGATTCCTGCTTTTAGGGGAGTTAAAAATAACTGAATCGATCAAATCCACTCAAACCAAAACAAAAAAATAACTGAATTTAATGGAATCGATTTGATTCAGTTTAAAATTGAATCGAACTGAAATTTATTGATTCGGTTTTTGAAATGAAAACATAAAATAAAATTGAATTAAATAAAAAATAAAATTGATAAATTTGAATATATAATTCATTTTAAGTTATCGATTTTTATTAATCATGCCTAAAAATATTGGGCCAGTAAAAAACAAGCCGGTTAATAAGTTAAAATCAGCTCAAAATATGATAATTTCATGAAAATTAGTTTAAACAAAATCCAATCAAAAATCGATAAGTCAAAATAATAAATCAAAACCGTTTAAAATGTGAAAATTTCATCAAGTTCTGTTTATAACAAGCCAAATTAAATCAAACCAAAAAATAATGTGTTCAAAATTAAATCGAACCTTCAGTTTTTATTTTTATTTTTTTAAAAACGGAATTGATCGGCTCGATTTCAAAATTAAACCAACTAATAACCTGAACACCCTACCTGCTTTTAGGAGATCTTTGGGCTCCACCGACTTATTAGAGTTGCTCTCCACCGCCTTATCCAGAGTGGACTCGCACCTCTCTCTGTACTCCTCCGTACTCTTGCACATAGCTTCCACTAACTTTGCCAATTTATTGTTGTTGTTTTGTTGATTATCTTGAGAAGATGTGGGAGGAGAAGTTTTGGGTTTGGAATTGGTTTGGGCATTGAATTGGGTGGTATTGTTTTTGGTCTCAACATCAACATCACCGATGTTCCTGTTCTTATAAATCTCCCATTCCAAGGTTGCGGCGACGAAGATGGCGAGAAGGACGATGGAGATGGCGGCTGCGGAGATCCTGCGCACCCACCAGCGCCGCCTCTCCGCTTTCTTGCGTTCGGCGGCGAGGTCGAAATCCTGAAACACCATTTGATTGATTCTCTCTGCCCTAGATATGCTATCTAAGGCAGAGAGAAATACAAATTAACTGGTTAATGTCTTGTCTCTTGATTTATGTCATTTTTAAAGGCTTGTGAATATCTATTTTATGGACATAGAGACACATGTGGTGGGGCTGTTTCCTCCCTAATTACAAAATTGTATCTCTATTTTGCAAAACAGATGAATTTGTTTTTGAAAAGCTAGTTGGATTTCTCTTTCTTTAACCATATTTCCCGCGCGCGACGTCTTTAACAATCCCGTTATTACTGGTTCCGCAAATAAACATAATAATATATGGGCGAAAGAAAGTTTATATGTACCCTCCAAGATTTTCTTATAATATGTAAAAATTCATTTTTAAGTTCACTATTTAGGTCTGCAGTGATGCTCACCATGTACTTAGGTGAAGTGCTAGGGAGATATGGTTTTATCGATTGAGCAAGAACATATCATGATATACATATTGATTAGACATTATTGGATCAATATTCCATCCATTTTTTTAACCCAAAATCTTCATTAACAAGAAACTCTATTATAGTCAATAAGTCGAGACAGGTCTGTAGGAACAAATCCCTCCGACCCTCCCTCAACTCTCAATTAGGCACAAAAAGCGTGGCTCTAGCCAGATAATGAGTCACGATGTTCACTGATCGGCATACAAAGCAAACTTTCACATTTGAAAGTTGAGTTAACAATGTAATACGATCCTTTATAACTGAGCGTAGAGAGAACGACAAGGCCTGGCTATGACAATCCTATTCCACTATGATTCTTGACCTGCCCAAGCTATGGATTCATGAGAGCGTCTCTTTGATACGAATCGCTTCAACCACTGCTGGTGAAAGCTCTACATCCCGCTCTATCCTCTCTGTTGAAATCAGCTCTCCTTACCCGTCCCCAACATCCATCCCACCCCATATCTCTTCGAGCTATCACACACTGCCTCGTCCAAATTTAGCTTTAGCCACTGCCCTTGCGGTGGTCTCCAAACGTCTACCATCCTACCCCAAAGATTCGAACCGGCTGATGATTGGCCTCCCTCCATTCCCTCCACAACACGTCTACAATCCGAGCCAACACCCTCAGATTTGGCATGACTCCCTTCAGAGAAGTTCATTTCGAGCCCTCCACAAGACCCACCAAACACACCCTCTCCGCATGATCCTGGGTCTACCCCTGAACCAAAGCTTCTAGACGATCAAACAAGGAACCAAACCCCAACAGTCATTTGACACCCCACCAATTCTAAAATATCTACCGTACAGTGACATTCACAAAACATTGTTCATTGGATTAAGATTAATCATCGCAAAAAAACATGAGATTCAATTGAATTCATACCCCTCATCAAACGTAGAAAAAAAATGTTAGTTTAATTTGAAATTACACATGTATCTCTAATCTCAAATTAAAATTTAAGGGCATAGTTATCTTTTCAAAAGCTAAATAACAAAATTTCAAGTTCAATTCATCTTCAACCTCTCTTCCTCGTCGATGATATGCTCTACCACATATTTTAAAAAATTAGGGTTCTGGCGAATGGAAATGTGAGCATACTAATCGAATTGGCCGGGTGGGCCTCCAGTGGAGGCACGTTGCAGGGTATCTTGTGTTGGATATGAGATGGTAAGACTCTAAGAACAAGACTCACGAGAAAATGAGAAATGATTAAAAGACAAGAAAAATAAACACGAAAGAAAACCGAAGATGGAAACTCTCAAAAGCTCACTCGCGGATACAAGAAGAGAACCATAAATTTTAATTATTGTCTTATTCACTATCATGTTCACTTCAATGTACCTTGGTTTGCAAATCGAGCCTCCCATTGCTCTTGAGTAAGCAATAACTATTGCTCCTCTTCTCTTTCTTGCTTCCTGCCCTTCATCGTTGCTTCGTGAGCACACAATCTCCCTATTGCCTCTAACACTGTCATCTTGTTCATGTCTCCCCACTGCTGAAGTGTACTAACAATAGGCAAAAATGAATCAGGGACAAACCTGAAGAGTTTCTCCACAATCTCTTTGTCTGTCATCTCAAAACCTAGTGTACAAATCTCACTTACTAGGTTCATCATTTTTCGCGCAAACTCAAAAATGGCCTCATGCTCTGCCATGAACATCCTATCAAAATCTCTCCTCGGAACCATCGTGTTCGTGTTCTTCACACGCTCCTCTCCTATGTGCATCTCTTTGATTGCACTCCAAGCCTCCTTGGTTGTTTTTCTAGTCAGCGTTC
>JAYMTP010005834.1:0-12844 GCA_036897365.1 Geranium brycei | reverse complement strand
TCTCCCTCATCAACTCAAGAGCAGCATCAATTTTTTTGGCTTTGCAAAGTCCATCAATCAAGGTACTATACGTAACAACATTAGGCTTGGAACTTTCTCCCTCTTTCATCTTCCTCATCAACTCAAGAGCATCGTCAATTTTTCCGTCTTTGGAAAGTACATTAATCAAGGTAGTATAAGTAACAACATCGGGCTTGACTCTTTCTTCTTCTTCCATCTCCCTCATCAACTCAAGAGCATCGTCAATTTTTCCGGCTTTGCAAAGTCCATCAATCAAGGTACTGTAAGTAACAACATTAGGCTTGATTCTCTCTCTCTCTTTCATCTCCCTCATCAACTCAAGAGCATCTTCAATTCTCTCGGCTTTGCAAAGTCCATCAATCAAGGTACTGTAAGTAACAACACCGGGTTTGGCACTTTCTCCCTCTTTCATCTTCCTCATCAACTCAAGAGCATCGTCAATTTTTCCGGCTTTGCAAAGTCCATCAATCAAGGTATTGTAAGTAACAACATTAGGCTTGATTCTCTCTCCTTTCATCTCCCTCATCAACTCAAGAGCATCTTCAATTCTCTCGGCTTTGCAAAGTCCATCAATCAAGGTATTGTAAGTAACAACATCGGGTTTGGCACTTTCTCCCTCTTGCATCTTCCTCATCAACTCAATACCAGCATCAATGTTTCCTCTCTTCAAAAGTTCATAAATGAAGGTATTATATGTAAAAACATTAGGCCTGACACTTTCTCCATCTTGCATCTCTCTCATTAACTCAAGAGCAGCGTCAATTTTTTCGGCTTTGCAAAGCCCATCAATCAAGGTATTATAGGTAACAACATCAGGCTCAACTCCTCCATCTTGCATCTCCCTCATCAACTCAAGAGCAGCACCTGTCTTATTAGCTTTGCATAGCCTGTCAATTAATATATTATACGTGTAAACATTAGGCCTGACAGCTTTCCCATTTTTCATATCCCCCAGCAATTGAAGAGCAGCATCAGTGTTACGCAGCTTGCAATAGCAGTTAATCACAGTGTTCATGATAAAGGTATTGATTATAGAACAACTCATCTCTTTATATAAGGATATAACTAAGGAGTAGTGTTTCTTTCTGACAATCAACTTCAATATTTCAGCAAATTCTTCAGCCCTATGGTTTTGGCTATTCTTGAGTTTCTGGTGAAATAAATCTACAGCCTCCTCAATACTCAGTTCTTCTCTTCTAACACCCCTGTTCATGTCCCTATGATTGAATTGGTTTCTTCTATCCGTAGCCATAGCCACAGCCACAGTTGCAGCAACAGACTTGTTGATTGGACCAGCGATTTGAGATCCAGAACGAAACCCCCTTGTTCTCGATGAAACAACACTTATGGGGAAATTCACGAGAACCATAGGCCAAGTAGCGGAAATGGAAGGAGTAGGAGAAGGAACTGACCTTGAACCAGAACACAATGTTGAGATCGCCATTATCGTCCTCTTCAAAGCTTCGCTTCGCTCTCAACAATTATCGTTGCTTTTGGGAAAAGCTCTGTCATGGGACAGTGGATATGGTTTCACAATTAGAGGCTTTCCAGTAAGTAGAATTACAAGGAAATACACTCATTTGTTCGATTATTACGAAATTGACACTGGACTGCGTATTGATTCATGGAAAATTGCAAAAACTAATTGTGAAAGTTAAAAAAAATTACAAGTCCTAATTGTCATTATTAGAATTATTATTTTCACGTCGTTATGTATGACGGAGACGACGCTGATGATGGAGAAGAGGGGGGCGACGGAGCTGAGCCACCGTCGCGGCTCGAATATGGGGATAGGGACGACTCGACTCTGAGCCACCGTTGTCGCTCTAGTCAGATTCCTAGATGGTGGAGACCAGATCCCATAGAGCTCGCCGATTGCCTAGAGCTGGACCAGTCTTAGTGAACCTGTATCAAGGTTGAGGAAAACGCTAGACGAGGCCTAAGCGAGGTAGGAGCCGAGGGAATTTTCATTTTTGTACTTTTACTAATTTATTTAAAATAAATTAATGTATTTTTTATTAAAAATATATATTATGTTATATAAAAATAAAATAATGACTAAGATAATTAATATTTCTTCAAATACCATTTAAATGACCTTGGAGGTTACAAAACAAAACATATATTCAAAGTTTCTTACAACAAAAAACAAAAGTGTAATTAAAATTAAAAATGAACCAAAAGTGCAAAGTTCATACTACCTGCACAATTCATAGGAGGGGCCTTCGTTTTTCAATTATGTTTCTCACAATCAATCTCTCTTCCATTAGGATCATGACGTCTATCGATTGGAAATTCTCTGACTCTATAAATTCCAACTTCTTCCCTTTATAAATCGCAGAAAAACCCACAAAATCAAGGTCGCCAAGTTTCATTTTAGCGCCTCGACGACCGTCTCTGGGTTTTTTTTGCAACACTCACCTGTACCGCCGGCGGCGTTCTCTATGGACGATTTGCAGAGTAAGAGTGGAGAAGAGTGAGGGAGGATAATTTAGGTATTTTAAAAAATGAACAGTAATGTAAGTTAAATTGGATGAAAATGTAGCATATTGCAAGAAAAAAGTAATTAGGTGACTCGATTATTAAGGTTTCAAAATATGTATTGTGAAGTGTTAAAGCAATCCAATTACGTATAGTAAATTGTCATTATTGAAAGCATAATTTTTCATTAATATGATCTACAATCATGTGATCATCATATTATTAATATATGATCTTAGACTTGTATTAATTCAACCTAAATAATACATAAGCAAGTATGAAGAACTTAACTTGATCCATGCCGGAATAGTATGTGTGTTGCATTGATAACTTCACGTTTTCTCCTCCTTAACTCTCTTCTTTAATGTTCTTATATTTGATGGAAAGAAAGAAACCAGAGTTTCATATATCTCTGATGTTGTTCACATATTCCCCTTTTATAGGAGATTCTTGATATTCATATGCATGCACTTCAATAACCAATTCATCCACGTGTACAATACATGAAATAACTGATGCATTTGATCATTTCTTATCCACATGTACACGTGTTCTTGATTATCTCTTTATGTGAATGCATCTGATTATTTTTTTATGTGATAAACAACTCAACTTTAATTTAAGTTAGAGTAAGGTAGGAGGGAAATGATATTTCTCAAACTTTAATCACATTTATCGAGACCGGTCCATCGCGGTGTCGACTATTATATTAAAGTTTACCGTTAGATACGAAAGTCACATGAATATTGTAAATATTCTAACACCAACCCGAACTGAAAAATAACTGAACTGAAAGAGTCACATTAATTCGGCTTAAAGCTAAACCAAACCAAACTCCATTGGTTCGGTTTTAATTTCTATAATAGGAACCAATAAAAAATCGAACCGAGCTGAGCACCGATTGATTTGGACACGTGACTTATTTTAAATCATTGATCTTTATTAATTGAGCCTAAAAATATTGATTCAACAATAATATGTCAAGACCGGTCCCAAATGTGATAATTTCATGAAAATTGGTTAAGAAAATCCAACCAAAAACTGGTAAGTCAAATAATAAAGCGAAATGGTCTAAATTATGAGAACTTCATAAAATTTGGTCCGTAAAAAACCGAACTAAATTTCATCAGTTTAATTTCAATTTTTATGTGGGAGAATGACACTTTACTACGGCTAAGTATCCGTCATTTTCACTTTAGTACACCTAAATTTCATTCTAGCTTTTGTGGTGCCCTAACTATTTATTTTTTTCACTCTAGTGAAATCTGTCAAAATTTTGGAATATCATGTTAATTTTTTCAAAAAATGACGAAAGTACCCCTGATTAAGTGTAAGTGAAATATAATTTAATGTGAAATGAAATTTATACCCGAATCTCATATTAAAAATTAAGGGTAAATTGGTCCTTTTGCAGTCTCAACAATAAAAATAATATTAATAAAATTTTAATATTGAAAATGACACTTTTACCCCATTTAAAAATTTAATTTAAAATAATATAAGGGCATATTTGTCCTTCACAATAAACAATTAAAAATAAAAAAAATTGTAGAAGAAAGGTCGACTCCTGTGTGTTTGGTGCTCGGTGGCAGTGTGAAGGTGGAAGTCGTACAGTCTCCGGTGAAGCCATATGGATCGATGGTCGTCGAGACCGGATTCAATTGTGGGTATTTTTTGAAAATTAAATGAATAGGTAAGGGTATTAATGTCATTTCAATTAATTTTTAAAAAATCAATTTATCTTTTAAGGGTATTTTAGTCTTTTCACGCGTTAAAAATGTTAACAACTAACATAAATGGACGGAATGAGTAACGGTGACAAAAATGAAATTCTTGGGTATTCACCCTGACACGAAAATATCTAGGTGTGTCCATGTGAAAAATAGTCTATTCCAAGGGTGTGCACTTGAAATTATCCCTTTCCATAATTAATTAAATCATCGCCTCAATCTCAAAATGAACTTAGTCTAACATGTTCATGAACATAAACAAAATAGACATACTAATATATAATTCAATTCATACATGTGAGATTAATTCAAGTGATAATTAACTCAACATTAATTAAGCAATAAGATTAACAACATGCATATTTAAATCCACACACAGAATGATTAAATTGATGAACAGTGAACATGAATTAAGATTTATTCATTTGGGAAAAATAATAAACAGAGAGGGTTGAGAATTGTAAAACCCATGATTAATTCTCTATATGAGAATTCAATACATGGGAATTGAGATTCTGATCCTCCTCTTCGAGCTTGGCTTCTGGGATTTTCTCTCTCACTCTTGAACGCCGCTCTGGACTCTCTCAGGTTAAATTGTAATTTTTAATTGATGCCTTTTCCAAATGCAGTGCAGCCCTTTTATACTCAAAAGTTTCTGATCCGCCACGGGGGCGTGGCCAAATCGCCACGGTACCGTGGCAGTGTTGTGCCTTGGTTTTAGCGCTTATGAAGTGTCCACAAAGTCTGCGTGGGCGACTGATCTCTTGTCCACGGACCGTGGCTACGGCCACGGTCAACTTCTTTTTTCGCAAGCTTCGGTCACGACTTCTCCACGATCTGAAGTGGTTGAGTGGCCAAGTGGCCACGGGCTTCTCCTGCGTTTCAGGCCTCGGAGCTTGCCACGGGCGTGGAAAGTTGCTTAGTCATGAGGAACGTCGCCACGGACCGTGGCCCTCGACCAGTGTGTAGTCTGGTCTCTGGGCTTGTTGGGAGGTTTGTTGGGACCACGTTGATGGCCATGGGGTGGCCCTTTGTTCGGTCACGGGCCCATGGCACCTGGCCACAGGGTAGTCTCAAAAAATCTCCAAAATAGGTTATTTTTTACCCGAAAATCTGCATTTTTTGCCAAAAGAGGTTGTGAAGCAAAAGAGCCAAAATACATGGATTTTTGTACCCAAGCGGGACGAAAAGTGGGTAAAAAAGTGGGAATTAAGTGCCCAAAAAGTGGTGTATTTTTAGGAGTATCAACAATGTGCCACCTTTCATAAGCTTAGTAGTTACTTCCATAATTGGTTCCACAATTGCACCAATAAACCCCACTATATTTTGATGCTTAACTCTGGAGAGCATTCTGACCTCTCTGAATTTGCACTTTGTGTTCAGGACTTACTGTTGCATCTTCATATGTTGTATTCTCTTTACAACAATATACTTGCTTTTGTACAATCTTGAGTAGACCATGGACCAAGCACCCTCTCCGATGACTTGTCCTAGCTCGACCCTACTACTTTCTACAAGCAATCCATGATCAATGGTAAAATTGAAGTTCCTCTCCTCATCTATGGCATTGACATGGACGTTGGGTATCACTAACTCTTATTTCCTTCCTTGGTTAGTTACCATGCACGTTGTGGCCATAAACAGTGTTGATTCCTCTTCATCGACTTTACTGAAAAGTTTGCTTCATTCTTCTCAGAATTTCTGTATTCATGAGCAAAGTTCACATACTGGGAGCATTAATAACACCTCACATTTGATTTGTCAAACTTTCGTCTTGTGTTGCGCCAGTCACCTCGCACACGACCACGTCCTCGTCCTCGTCCAACACCCGAGCCTTCAGTGCTTTTGGCTTCTTTTGCTGCCATAGCTTTCCACTGAGCTCGAGTGAGCAAGACCTGCTCCCCTTCTTTCTCTTATTGTCTGACCCTAAAGGTAGACTCGAACGCTCTTAAGTGTCCTACTGCCTCTGACACTGACATCTTTGTCATGTCACCCCATTGTTGGATAGTCCCAACTATAGGAAGAAATTTGTTAGGAATGGAGTGAAACATTTTCTCCACCATGATTTCCTCTATCATTTCTTCTCCCAGGGTACGAATTTCATTAACGATATTTGAGAGCTTTAGAGAGAAAAACACTCACAGTTTCATTCTCTTCCATGACAAGCTTGTCGAATTCACGTTTCAACACAAAAATGTTCGCTCTCTTACCTGTTCCTCTCCGGCTCTCATTTCTCTGAGAGCATTCCATGCTTCTTTCGCAATCTTCTTCTCATCTATTAACATCATCACAACGTGAGGAATAACCTGAAAGACCACAACAAACGTTGTTTGATCCGTTTCTCCACTCACTGTAGCCTCGCCCTCGATTGTGATCCACACTCCCAGTGCTTTCATCAGGATTTTCATTTTCACTGCCCACACTTCGTAATTGCTATATCTTAGCAATGGGTATGCGAAAGATTATCCTCCTCATCCTTGAGTTCTCATTCCTGACGAGCATTCTATTGATGCTTTCTATATCGTATCATGGTCCCCCATTTGGTTGTTAACCTTTAATAGCTCCGATACCAAATGTAGTTTTTAAAAAGAAAGAATAGAGACTCTTTTGAGAGATAGACACATGATGAATTCTTGAAAAACAACCCACACATTGTTCTTGGCTTGATTAAACTTAAATTTAAGAAATTACAACAGTTGTAACACTAGAATTAAACAAGATATGTGCAACAGAAGTTTTGAGAGAGTACAACTTTCTTGCACTTAATCCGATTTGACCCAAAATTACATCACACTACCAAATTTTTAAAAGAAATGCAGTGTACTTAGTGTGCTGCCAAGGCTACTAAATGTGCTGCTACTTACAACAGCAGCACATAGTGTGCTTACCATGACAACGCACTTCATAGAGGTGCTGCTGTTATCGCGGCAACACATTTTATACATGCGTTGCCATAATAATGGCAGCACCTCTATGACGTATGCTGCCTTGAACGCAATTCCATTTAAAAAAGATTAGGGGTTTCGAGACCGAAACCCGTAATTTTGTAAAAATAATTTAACCAATAAAATTGGAAAAATAATAAGAAACTGAAATGCTAAGCTATGCTTATAAATTGCATTCCATGTCTTTACCAGCAAACATTAAGTCCAAAACTATAAATTAAAATGGAATCAAATCCAAAACTTCTACATACCCAAAACTATAAATCAAAATGGGACAAAACTATACATATCATGTGCTATAGAGTAGTAAAAAAAATTTAACCATCAACGGTGTCTTCGCCCAAATATACTTTTATCCTCGATCGGAATCTCCTAAAACACAGAGCAATCCAAAAACCATGCAACACAAAAATCAAAATCAATTCGAAAAACAATCAACAGATTGTTTGCAATATAAAGAGCTCAAATTTTTTCAAATCCATGATTTCAAATATTGGTAGTCTTGTGAATTACGCAAATTTAATAAATATTAAAAAATTCCTATAAGGAACAAACTAATACAAATAAATAAAATAAACATATAATCGTGGGGCAAATTGTTCTTTTAATCACCATTAAGTTAATCATAGGTAGCATACTACTTTTTGGGCAACTGTTTTCTTTGGCCAAATGTATCTTAACTTGTTACTAATTAATTAGGTGATCGATTACAGACGCTTGATTCTATGATAATGTAATACTAAGTGATTATGATCAGCAGTTCCGATGTAATAGAAAGTAATGTGCTTCAGTTGACTAAATGGTTTTCTTGCAAATTAACTTGCCCAAATATAGAATCAATACAATGCAAAAGAGATTGAAATTAAAGACCTAGTTTTTATAAAAACTCTGTATTCAAGTAATGGATTTGTAAGTACACATAGTTGGTCCCCAGAGAAATATAATTATTCTACTAATTATAACATTTGATTTGAATCAGTGGCATAACTTCATTGACACACGCCTTGTTGTTGCTGCTGTTGTTGATCATAAGGAATGTCAAGTGTCGGTGCAGAACAAGGCTGAGGGTCAAACATAAATGCGGGAGGATCCATATCGGTCGTGATGTTGCTCGGTAATAATAGACCGTCAATGGCGCTTTCCGGCAATGATAATAGATCCTCAATGTCAAACCTATAATCACAAATCCAATCATATTCATCACCGCCTTTTCCAAGTAACGGGAATGGCTCTTGAGGAATATTCAAAACTCCGTCACCGTAACTCCCGCGCCTCTTCCTCAGCTCCGCCGTTAGTTAACGACAATTGAATATCTGACCCTTGAAGAGTCGGTGCCGCAAAATTCGAATACCGCCAATATTAATGTCGTGGCGGGGACATTATCCACCCGAGCCCTCTTCCCGCGGTCATAACCGTTGACGAAAACAGAGCCACTCCTCTTCCTCTCCAAATAAAGATCACCAGAGCCGCGATCTCGATGATCAGCCATGACCTTCTTGTCGGAGACGATGACCCTCTTGATCTTCTTGCTGGAAGGGCTCGTCGTCTCCAACTTGGAGAACACGTAGAGACTCACATTGGCGATGCTCCACTCCCTGAACAACTTCCACGGCTCTTTGCTTTCGGACGATCCGTACAGCTCCACCTCCTCCATTGCCATGTCGGATATCGCCGGAATAGGTTTGCCTTCCACCTTCATCTTCAAGTAATATGAAATTAACTGTTCGTCAATCGGGTGAAAGTGGTACCGGCGCGGTACTACTGTTGGTGGGTTCATCGATCTTGGTGGCGATTGTGTAAACTCCATGGATTTACTACTGAAGAAATGCGAGAGTATAGCAACTAATAATGAAGAGTGGTATGCATTTATATAGTAACAATTGTTTTCTTGATTCGCAAGCAATTACTTAGGGTTAGGGTTTCAGAGTTTTATTAATTAGCGTTGAATTTCCCTATATTTCCCGAGAATCTAGGTGGAACACCATTTTTATTAGCTATTAAACCTATTTAATAATGGAATGATTTATCCATATATTCATTTTGGAGTAGGATTATACAACTTTATAATACTCTTGACAGTCCATTATAACAGTATATATACTAAGAGTGTACGTGAATATATATCCTTAAATTACAAGGCCCAAATATGGTTCAAAGTGATTTTTTTAAAAATAAATAAATAAAGTTATTTCAATTAATATTAAACTATATCACTACAGTAATTTTTGTTACTGGGGAAAGACCACGACTGTCAGCTCGTGGCTGTGGACAGTGCGCCGCCCGTATTAAGCGGCTATCAGAAATCGGAGAAAACGAGTTGATGTTTCAGGACTTAGAATTCAATAAGCGGGTCCGAATTTATCTGGAACTTGATTCCATAAAACTCGTTTTTCCTAAAAATCGGGTTTCGTTTGGATTCTTTCAAGCCCTCAAATGGATTCGGAGTCATCCTAGTGTTGCCCTCTCCCAAATAAGCCTTTTTTTTTATTGAAATATAATAATTAATTAATTTAATCCTTAGACTCGAAATTACAAAGAATCGAGATATGAATGGAAAAGAAATTACCGAAGAAGCTTTGGTGGCGATGTTGACTCGGGAAGAGCTTTGATTCGCTAAGAAAGAGTGGGTTGATCACGTCCACTCAGATCTGGCATGACTTGGCTTGAAATTCCTCGTGTTCCCGACGGATCCAGTGGTGGGGCTGCTCTCGTTGGAGCAAGAGAGCTTGCCGAAGTGGTTGATGGGTCCCTAATCAGACCTCCCAATTCGACCGAAGACAATTTGAAAGAGCGAGGGCTTGAAAATGGAAGAAGATGAAGAAGCTTTGTGATGGAGGAGAGACACCTTTAATTTAATTATTTTGCCACTAAGGGCATTACATAAGACATGCACGTTGTCTTAAGAAATTTAAGGGCAACATACATAAGCTTGTGCGTTGCCATAAGAAAGTTAGCAGCATCGTATGTGAGTAGTGCATGTGTTGTTAATTTAAGGGGCACGTACACTTCATGTGCTCCTTAGAAATTGAAACCTTGAACCTGACCCAAAAATTGAAATTTGAAACCTTACTTTAGTGTTCATTGAAGGAGAAGTGACGCTCGGACAAGAAATAGATGATTGTGGTGGAATCGAATTCGAGAATCCAGAAGATGGAGGGTCTGACCCGTCCCCAGAGTGGTTTTCATCGCCGAATCGCCTCGCTGGATTGTTATGAGTATCGATTCTTGCCTCTCAGCGCGCCTCGTCTCGCATGTCTCCCAGAGTCTTTTTGTGAGGGTTTTGAAAATCTGAAGAACGAAGAATGAATGAGGAAACTGAAATGCACCAATCGATGATATTAAAGGCAAAACACATCATTTTGGTACGTAGAAATGTGGCTCGGTTCTAGCAGTTAACTGCCGGTTTGGAAAAATCAAACCAATGATCAAATCACAATTCCTTCGCTTGAAGAGGAAAACTGAATTGAATCCATCCGAACCGTTTGGTTCAGTTATTGAATGGACCGGTTCGGTATATATTTGCACAGTCCTAGCTCCATCGTTCCCTCATATGTATAAGTGGAAATTGTATAAAACCATGGTTGATTTTGTGGATTTTACATGAAACCACGATCAACAAAAACATGTTAATGTTTGTCTCGGTTAACTTTATTTACTTAGCACAGTTTCTAACACTATTAAAATGCAAGTAAAAGACAAAATTGCTC
This sequence comes from Geranium brycei, assembly GCA_036897365.1. Classification (NCBI taxonomy): domain Eukaryota; kingdom Viridiplantae; phylum Streptophyta; class Magnoliopsida; order Geraniales; family Geraniaceae; genus Geranium; species Geranium brycei. The sequence continues at coordinate 1,960 of JAYMTP010005834.1, read as the reverse complement.
ATCATGATAAATAAGATTAAAAATTAAGAAATAATTTAAGGACTAATCTATTTCTCTATTGTAGAAACCAATGGTAGAGTCTAATCGTCGATTAGTCGGATTTTTGTAAGGTGGCGGGGAGCTAAAGTGGCTACAACAACAAATGGTTGGAATGAGGAACTTTATAGAACTCGGGGGTACGATTGTCTTTTTTTTACTTGTTGGAATGGATTATATTGGGGAACTTTGAATTTGGGAAGGAGAGTTTATGAAGAGGCATATCGGTCATGACTAATTATAGAAAGAGAAATGACTTTGTTCTTTAGTGTTGTTTGTTTGTTTGATTTGGGATTGTATTGTTGTATATTATATGATTAAAAAATCATATTAATCCTACATTGAATAAAATTGTCTTTTTATTCCAAAATTGAATGTGAGTTGTGCACATTTCATCCTCTTGATTGTTTAGGTTACAACTTTTCATTTTTATCTTTAAGTGTGCATTGATTCTTAGAGTTCAAGAGATGGAAGAGATGAGACTATAAATAGATGGTCTTTCTCTTAAATCTTCACTCATCAGAACTCAAGAATTTCTCGCTGAATCCAACACCTGAGGGAGAGCGAATACACTTTAAGAAAAGTATCCAACACGCCTCAACTTTTCTTTTCGGTGTTAAACTTTTTATTCGGTAAAGGTTGAGTTACTATTTATAAAATACACTTTAAGATTGTTGATTATTTTATAATAAGTTCCAACTATCTTAAATCGTATTATATATATAGGAGATATCAACTACAAACAAACAAAAAGCGTCAAAACGTCAAAACTGTAGAACATATAGTGCAATGTTGTACAACATGCTGGACCCTGCCATGTGTCGCAAGATGAGATAACGCGCGTCTCAGATCCGACGGTTCTACATGTGTTTTGACGTTTTGACATTTTTTGGGGGATTGTAGCCGAGTGTATCCCTATATATATAGGGGCACACTCGGCTACAAATTTGATTAAAATGTCCAAACGTCCAAACCCTAATCTGCCCGTCCATTTTCCTGCGAGCGACGATCAAGCGACACGTGGCTGATTAAAACGAACGCCAAACTAATCCACATCTGTTATTGTCGTTTGGGTAAAATCGTAATTGCACCATGATGCGTGATCGCGCATTTAAAGCGCGATCATTCAGCAATTCACAGTAAAAATAGGCGCATTTAAACCGCGATCGCGCATTTACAGTGCGATCAGCGATTCACACTAAAAATAGGCTAGATGCAAAGAACGATCATTCAACGTTTTATGTGTTGTTGAACATTATCTAATTAAGCTGGTTATACAATATATAACGACATGTTATACATGGTACACCGATATGTTATACACAGGCAGTAAGATAGATATACATAAACCTCTGAAGCGGGTAATCGTTTTATGTACTGATGAATATCATCTAACTACACTAGTTATACAATATATAACTGCATGTTATACATGGTACACCCTATGTTTTACATAACCAGTCAGACAGTTACACATAAAACTGTGAAGTGAGTAATCGTTTTGTAGGTTGCTGAACACCATCTAATTAAATTGGTCATCCTCGTCATCGCATCTTCTGCACCTCAGATTTGTTGTAGATGAAAGAAAAACCCTAGATCGGATCGAAACCAGCTAAAATAAAAAAAAAGAAATCATAAATCACAACAAATCAACAACACACATAATCGACTGCATCTATCATGAAATCGCGCTACTTACCGATAATTCTCAACCAGATCGACGACAACAAATCAAACTTCTCGCCATCTCTTAGTTGAAATCAAAATCGCTCTGATCGCGCTGTTCTGAGAAGTCAATGTTGGGTTTCCATGGGTTGCAATCATTAAATTTCATGCAGCGGAAGCAAAATTTAACCATGGATTCCTTTGAATTATAGATCTAAATGTAGATTGATTCTACATAAGATCAACATGAATATTGATA